>MU192485.1:14433-28908 GCA_016904865.1 Pissodes strobi
AAAATAAATAAATAATATGCACTTACTGTCTGAATACTTCTGTTAAAACTTGCGTTTGTCCTTTTCTGGCATTTTCTGCATTATTCACATTAACAAGATACTCATTTTTCTCCTCCACTGGCTCCACATCGTTTTTATCGGAATTAAAGTTACTATTTTTTATCCTTATTTCAAACGAGTCCTCAAGTTTTCTCGGATCAAGTAGATTGTTCGATTTTATATCGGGTCTTAATGGCACTGTTAACATCCATGTTATTAATATAAACAATATGTAACACAAAACTGGAACGCTATATGACCAACGAAGGATTTTTATTAATTTAGCATTTTTAAACACTTGCATTTCTTATATCTTCGCGTAAAATATGGCATTATTACTAATGTTATTCTTCGCTTATCTATATGGTATTTAAATGCCCATATATCAGTCTTTTACAAGCACGTTTCGCACTCGAGCTCAACGCAAACTACGTCGGTCCAGTGCACATTGGTAACTTTCTCTTTGGGAATATAATTAACATTTAATATCTGTGTTACTTTGAACATGGAACTTATACATAATTTCAGTAAGCTATTATATACTTAATAATCTATATTTGTATTTGTGGAATAACCAGTTCACTTTGACTACACAATAACGACGGAAAGAAAATCGATAGATGTTACATGTTGCGCAGGCCGGCAGTATGCGTATCTTTACCGTCAGAGTCGCATGCATGATCTGGTTATAATGTAAATTATTTCTTATTTGTAACAGTTATATTTTTATTTATGGTAGTCTGGTAGAATTTCTTTTATGCGTTTGTGGTGCTGCAAATAATAGTAAATATTTATATTAAATTCAAAAGTCGCAATGATTCTTAAGGTGGATTGGAATAATTTGAATAAAAATAAAAATGACCAGTTATCGGATAGTCCGTTCGTTGATGATTCTGAATATATAAACCAGATCTAATAGCTCTACCTTTAAAAATAACTGAGAAAAATCATAAAAACTGTGCCATATGATCAATGCATTAGACGTTATTTTATACCCTTCTCTGACACATTAATGGAGCGATTTTGCTCACTTAGTTTTAGCTATTGAAATCAAATCAGTTATATTCGGAATTAGTAACAAATGCAAAAAGAAAAGCTAAATGAAACAATAAGAGAAATCCCAGAAAGGAAGAACCCAGTAACAACGATATCAGATCTTTCCAATAAACCCAAAGAAATGTGCAACAGATTAATGCCTAGGAAGCAAAATCCTTTTAGAGGAAGACCGATGTACTGATGGAATGAACCTGGATCCGAACTAGTTCCAGCAGAGGTAATTAAAGTAATAACACAACAGCGACCTGAGAATATACTTGAGGCGTACAATAATTCTGCAGAAGAGGGCATATTTCCAGACGAGTGGAAGAGGGCCACCCTGATACTGCTTCGCAAAGGCGATAAACCGGTTAATGATCCAGGCTTCTAAAGATCTATATGTCTCCTTAACAGTGAAGGAAAAATATTCGAACACTTAATTTTAACTAGACCAAATAACGAGTTGGAACGTACAGATGGTCTGTCAGAAAAACAATATGATTTTAGAAAGAAAAGCAACCCCATAGGCTCCATAATCGGACTACTTCTATTGCAGAGCAGTGCAAGAGGCTGCAACCTATGCGCATACACATCTGTGCGTGGTCATAACGTTAGATTCGCCCTATATATATGTATCTATGGATGTAGGCAAAGACTACTATGGATAAAAATATGCAGCGGGTGTCGAACCACTTTCCTAGTAGCAGTGCAAGTTATCGCCAATGGTAGTAGAACGAATAGAGAGATATAAGGGTAGAAACAAGGAAGAAGCTGCGCTTCTTCTCAGGTGGCAGGAATAACAGGGAGAGCGTACTACTTATGGGCGCTGAACGTATGACCTAATTCCAAATATTCAAGCCTGGCTGGACAGTCTATATGGATAAGTGGACTACTTATTTCCTTTGTCAGGCAATTATTGCGGGATACGGGTGTTTTAGAAAGTAATTGCTTGACAGGTGGACAGGAGAAACAAACAGATGTAGCTATTTTGAATTTTCTGACGACGCAAACCATACACTGTTTAGCTGCCAGCGATGTGAGGAGCCCAGAAATGAATTTCTTGGAAACTAAGGGAGGCGCTTTCAATGCTGAAAATATAATGGAATGCCTGGGTTCGTCGAGGAATCAGATAGCATAGCGTATAAAGCTACCGCATCAAAACAAAAGAGCCAGAAGCAAGATTATTTATTAACGGACAATGTCCATTTTCAAAGTGAACCCTTAAACTACACTAGAGTCTATAGAATCTTAACTCTAAACAGGAAAGGAAAGAAATAAAGAAAAAAAAATGTAATGTAATAATAGGAAGAACGGGGAAAAATTAATGAGCCTCATAATTGGTTCGATGAAAGGGTACATCAAATATTTGGGTTATCGATGGAGCATTCAGGCCAACCTCAGCGAGCAATGATGGACAATCCACCAGTGAATTGAACACCTTGCAGACGAGATGAAGTTCTCTGTGCATTCTGCTTCCAGACAATGGCAAGATGTTGAGCCTACGGCACATGGCATCACAGTGAAACTCGTCATTGTTAAAAAATTTGTAATTTATCTAATGAAGGAATTTTCTTTGTCCACGCTCAATCCTGTTGATATGGTTAGCGTAATGGGGGTTCCACACTGAACAGGCATATTCCAAGTGTGTTCCGACCAGATTGCAATAAAGAATTTTGAGAGAAACAATAGTGGAAAAGTCTTTAAAATTTGTTTTAATGGACGCCAACATCTTCATGGACTTACTTACAATATTTGACATGTGTTCAGCAAATGATGGCTCCGCGTCAAGAGCAACTCCAAGATCCCTGATAGACTCGACGGGTGATAGGATCTCACCATCAATGACGTAATCAAAAGTTGCAACCACAATCTAGAAAGTTTCATAAGCTTGCATTTAGATGTATTGACTTCCATTCCATTATTGTGGCATCACACTGCAAATCTGCTTAGGTCTTCTTGAAGTGTCAGACAATCATTAGGAGTAACAATTATGTTGAACAATTTCAAATCGTCGGCAAGCAGGAAAAGTTTAGAAGACCTAAAACATGTGGAAACATCATTTACGAAAAGATTGAAAATAAGTCGCCCAATGTGAGACCCCTGGCAGACCTCGGATGGAACAGATATTTCATGGGACAAAAAATTGTTGACTCGCACCACCTGAGTTCGGCCAGTAAGATAACTTTCAATCCAATTGAGAATAGGGCCAGATATTCCGAAGGTATGGAGCTTGCATAATAATATCGCCTGGGGAACCCTGTCAAATGCCCTGGAAAAGTCTGTATAAACAGAATGAACCTCGGCACCCTCCTCCAAGGCCTCAAACACGTAATGAGAATAAGCAAGAAGGGTGAGCTCAGCGCTTCTACCCAGGCAGAAGCCAAACTGCTCGCTAATGATCTCATGGGACAACACCGGAATCAGGTGCCTATAGTTATAAGATTCTTGAAAACTTTAGGAATAACATTTATAATACAGATGGGCCTATAATTTCTTATGTTGTGTACAGGAACCACAAAACTGGACTTCCAAAAGTCAGGAAAAAGGCCTCGTCCCAAGGACTCATTGAAGCTGAAGTGCAGAGGTCTAGCTAGGATAAATTAACAGTTTTTAAGTAAAATAGGGTGGATGTTATCCGGCCCAGGCTCCTTGTGAACGTTTAAATTACTCAACTCGGAATAAATGTCTGAAATTGAAATAGAATGATTGGCG
Source organism: Pissodes strobi (assembly GCA_016904865.1). Lineage (NCBI taxonomy): Eukaryota > Metazoa > Arthropoda > Insecta > Coleoptera > Curculionidae > Pissodes > Pissodes strobi. The sequence goes on from MU192485.1 coordinate 18,220, forward strand.
ATGTTTATATTATTAGATGGAATCATTCTTGTGCACTCAGGACGAGCGGAGGAATATATTGAACTAAAGCACTGCGCAAAAAGTTTGGCTGCCTCAGGACCCATATCGACATTATCATCATTTAAACACACAACACTCAGTCACAGTCATTTGTCTTACGTTTAGAATTCGCAAAATTCCAAAACTGCCCAATGTCATGCTGAAGGGAGGATTCAATGTTTTGAGCATAATTGTTATAGCATTGGCGGGAAAGGATACTGCACTGTGCACGAAGGTTACAAAATAACTGATAGTCTTGAGCAGACCTGCTTGATTTATAGGGTTTGTGCGCTTTTTTTTTTGAATGGTTAGGTCGATCAGGTCCCGAGTAGACCAGCATGCAGATTTCCTGCTGGTAACACACTGGAATAAAGATGTTCAGTGTACATGGGCGTAGGCAGGGGGGCCAGGGGGGGCCATGGCCCCCCCTGGGAATTTAACCGACTCATTTTGCAACATACCATTCATGCCGTGCCATTCAAGAGGGGGCCGAATCCTTGTTTTTTTACGATGTTAATGACTTTTGGGTAAAAATTGGGCGTGGCACCCCCAAAATTTTCCTGCGGCCTTGTCTACGGTTCGCCCCCCCTGGGAAAAGATCCTGTCTACGCCCATGTCAGTGTATGATATAATATGTCATAGAATATGTTTAACATGCTTGGAACACTCATGTTTGAGAACAAACTATCCCAACAGAAAATACTTATCATACTTAATCATTATTGAGTAGGTAATCAGCAGTAATAATTCATAGGCCTGCCGACTAGTAATACAAAAATCTTTAGAAATTCCTAAATTAAAATATAAAGATGATGATAATCAATACGTACCATTGGATCACAAGAATCCATACTAACTATTCTATGACTCAAGACTAGATCTTCTTCTTCTTCTTATGATGCCTTTCAGGATTCCTGCGTTGGCGACCGTCCCTTAGATGTTTCTATTTATTGCAGCTCTTTGTAGTTCGTGGAAGTTCTGTATGCCTGTCCACTGTCGGATGTTTCGTAGCCAGGATAATTTTTTTCTACCTATTCCCCTTTTTCCACCTTCGATTTTGCCTTGGAGAATGAGACGCTGAAAATGATAGCGTTTTCCGCGTAGGATGTGTCCCAGGTATGAAATTTTCCTTCCTTTTATATATGCGAAGAGTTCCCGGTCTTCTAGTTCAACTCTTTGGAGTACTTCCTCATTTCTTATGTGTTCGGTCCAAGATATTTTAAGCATTCGCCGCAAGGTCCACATTTCAAAGGCTTCAATCTTATTTATTGTTGTTATTTTTAATGTCCATGTTTCTACCCCATATAGTAGGACTGACCACACGTAACATTTCAGCATTCGGTATCTAAGTTTAAAATTGAAATGTCTGTCTACAAGGAATTTTCGAAGCTTTATAAAAACTGTTCTTGCTTGTTCTATCCTACTTCTTATTTCTTGTTCTGGGTCCCATTTTTCATTCAGCATACAGCCCAGGTATCTGAACCTTGTGACTCTCTCAACAACTTCTCCATTTATATGTATTCCAGTGTTTGGGGGATTATTTTTACTCACTACCATTACTTTGGTTTTATTTATGTTAATTTTCAGCCCTACTCTTTCACTTGCTTCGTTAACCAGGTTAAGCAGTGTCTGGAGATCATTCGCATTGTCTGCTAATATTGCAGTGTCGTCCGCATATCTGATATTATTTACTGGGATCCCGTTTATTTTAATACCTATATGACTCTCTGAGATTGCCTCTGTAAATGCTCTTTCTGTATATAAGTTAAAAAGCATTGGGGACAAGATACAACCCTGTCTTACACCCTTTTTTTTTTATCTCAAACAGTTCCGTTGTTGAGCCATTTATTCGAATTTCTGCTTTCTGGTTCCAGTATAGGTTGATTATAGCCTTATGTCTTTATCGTCTAGTCCTATGTCTTTCAAATATGTTATCAGGAGATCATGTTTGACGTTGTCAAATGCCTTTTCGTAGTCTATAAAGCATATATAAGCATCTTTTCTTTGATCTTGACAATTCTGTATTAATGTTTGTAGACTAAAAATCGCTTCTCTGGTTCCGAAGCCTTTCTTGAAACCAAACGGGCTATTTCCACTAACTTCTTCACATTTTTTGTAAAGCCTTGTGTGCAGAATTCGAAGGAAGAGTTTTAGGAAATGACTCATTAGACTGATGAGGCGATGTTCTTTACAAGTCCTAGCGTTGTTTGATTTTGGTATCGTGATGAAAGTCGAGCGGAGCAAATCCTCAGGAGAATGTCCGGCATCATAATATCCTGTTAAAAAGCGTCACTATTGTTTTTATGTTCTGATCGTTAATTAATTGAAATGTCTCCGAGTACATGTTATCAGGTCCTGTGGCCTTATTATTTTTCATTAATTTCATCGCATACACAATTTCACTTTTTAATATGCTTGGTCCTGTTATAGGGTTATTTATTTGGACCGTTGAACTTCCTGGTCTGTCATCGTTAAAAAGATTAGTTGCATATGTCTTCCAGGTTTTCAGTATTTCTTCGGGGTCTGTTATTATTTTGTTGTGATCGTCTCTGATGACATTTGTTGGTTTTATCAAATTGCCTTGTTATTTCTTTTACTTTTTTATGGAGGTTAAAGCTGTTTCCAATATGATTAAGATTTTCCGCTTCCATACATCTCTCAGTAAGCTATTTTTCTTTTGCCACTTTTATTTCTTTCCGTATTGTCCTTTGTAAATATTTATACTCGTTATTGTTATTCTTGATTTTGCATATTCTGTGTTTTTCCATCAGTTCTAGGATCTCTTCTGTCATCCATACATCCTTTGCTTTTATTTCAGTTCTTTGGAGAAAGTTTTCGTCTGATTCTTCAAATGCTTTTTTGATATCATGCCAATGTTTCTCTGTGTCGTTTGTATTATTTGTGTTCGAGAGTTTATTGTTTAAACATTCCTCATATGATCTTCAGGTTTGTTCATTTCTAATTTTGGCGAGTCGTATTGTGACATCGGAAACGAGTGGATTATGATCGGATTCAATATCCGCCCCTGGCATTGTTGTGACTTTTGTTACATAGTTTTTAAATCTTTTATTAATAGTGTTATAATCTATCTGGTTACGGCCAGTATATAGATCGTTATCCTGTGGTGACTTCCAGGTGTATAGACGTCTAGGTGGTAGTTTGTACCATGTATTCGTTATTACCAGATTGTTTTCTTCACAGTATTGTATTAGCTTCTCACCTCTGTCATTTCTTTCTCCGAAACGATAATCCCCGACCACCGATGCCACTAGATCTAAAGTAACATAATACTTATCCTACCCTAATACGCGTAAAAGGCTAAAAAGAAAAATAATTACTTACCATGGCGACAATAATTCAATTATTGTAATACAATTATTATAAGGAGTGACGACATTGGCGCTAGTGAGAACTGTGACAACGACAAACCTACAATTATTAGTTTATATTTCAAAGCAAGGGGTAATAAAATAACAAAAATAAAATTAAATTTGAAAGAGATAACCACAGAAACTCCTGTATATTTCATACCAGGAAAATTATATACCTTAATACGAAAAAACAACTTACCTCTAATAAAACAACAATAAGTGTTGATACTCAATTGTTGTTTGTCTAAATTTCATTTTCTGTTGGTTGAGGGAAAGTACTAAAAGTTTGATGATTTAAATTTTCCAGACTCTATTGTCATGTACAAGAATATCAAACCTAATAATAATGAAGATATACATGGGTAATGGCGAAACACCATGTACATTGTACGGAGAACGAGTTTTAAATTGTGTTAAAAATATGTCATACATGTGCAAGAAAGAGAGCGATATGAAGATTCTTTTCTATTTTAGTTCATTTAATTTATATTATCAACGGAAAATTAATATATTTCAAATATTAGTCTTCGTTCAAATTTTATTTCACGCGATATAACACTAGCAGATCGAACCGCGATACTTCATACCAGTAAGTAAGTCAACGCTTATAAATTATCGCAGGGCACAGCACCGATTATCAGTTGACCGTGTCTGAGCAACCTCTTACATACACACAGGGTGCACGTTGTCTCCTCCGACAGCAAAACCGAGCTCGCCTACAAATGCAGGGTTGCACGTATCTGTTCCGGCAGTAAACCGGGTCCGCATACACACACGGATAGCTGCTCCGGCAACAAAACCGAGCCCGCTTATATGCAAAGGGTGCACGTATCTGTTCTGGCAGTAAACCGACCCCTTATACCTACACACCAGGATACACACACACATTACTAGTAAAGCAGCCTCTTACACTCTTCAAGTTTAAGTATCGCATTGAATTGCTTAGCATTGGTCTTATAAGTACTAATGATTAATATGAATTGGACCATTTACAGGCCACTCTTATGGTAAGCCTTTTTGTATGCCAAGTGAGGCCAAAAGAAATACTTACGTTGAATTGAGGATCACTTACTACTGCGCTGGATTCAAGCTAGATACAAAGATCGTTTAGCAATAGCCCTGCACTTTATTTTAATTAGTTAAATGTTGCCGATTCCAGGACAACCTTGTTTTTCAACATATCTAGCCCTCAAATATCACTTTTAGATATTTGATGTATAGGCTACGTATAAATATTATTTTAATCAATGATGGTTATTAATTCAACTTATCAACTGAATAGACGACTTAAAGGGAATTGGTTGTTTGACTTCTTAGCATGTAGTTGATACTGGCGAGCCTTAATTCAAGATATCTAAGAATATCATACCACAGCTGTGTGTATAAGCTGTGATCATAGTACGTAACATTAAGCCAGCGGTAGTCCTGCAGACGCCACTGCGTAGCCAGTAGCCGAAGAGACACTCATATAAGTAATAAAAGTACAGGGCCGTAGCTGTAATAAGGCGGATCAAGCCGCCGCGCCCTGACAAACAAAATTTTTGTTGGACGTTTATACGAAATTAAGCTCACGAATTGGCAACAGTGCAATTGTAGCGAAAGTTAGCTCAGTCGCCAATTTGTCATGATAGTTAATTTATTTAATTAAGTATGGCATTGTGCGCCATTTTGTATGCATGAGAGGCATGAGACTTGTTTTAATTTTCTTCGGGCGTTGTTCGATGTTCTCTTATTAACTGAGATTTTTATATTTTGGGCGCCAGAGTTCCTAGGGACAATGCGAACTGGATATGAATACTTAAATATCAATCACTATAAAGATAAGAATATCAGAAATTTGGCCTTATAATTCGTGTCTCACAGACCTCAATCTTGTGATAAATTAAACAAAGGAATTCAAACAACAATATACTAATTTCACAATTAATTTACAAATATGAGTGATGGTATCATCTGAAATGAAGATTATCAATATAATTAAATTACAAATATAATTGATGGAATTATTTGAAATAAAGTTTATGAATAAATTTACTTTGTGATGAGAATTAAAATTAAAAGATTAAAAAAAAATAATTATAACAGATAGTTGGTCTTTACAATTAACTTCGTTCAGTTATTCTGTAACCATGCGATCGTATTGGGACTTCCACTTTCCACTGGAACCGCTTCTGCCTGTTCCCAAGTTCAATTGAGTTAGGGTTATCCATCAGAACTTATAGGTAATCCATTTGATGATTCCCACCAATTTGCATGGTACAGCTGTCGTCGGCGTCTCAAATCAGTCGTAACATAAAAGAAGAAAAAGACAAGTCTTAGACCAACGTATACTGCTAATTAACTAATATTCAGGGAAATATCATGTTAACATCAGTGACACTGCTGAACATGAGGAAGTAATCAACAATTTGATAATTTACTGGTTAAAGCAGATATAATCAAAACCTTGAATTACAATCTTAAGTTAAGCAAAAATTATAAAGAACTACTGGTTAAGCAAAAATTATAAATAACTACTGTTACTCAAGATGTTCTTTTTCTTTACTTTAAGATATGAAATTCAAAAGAAATTATGACTGAAATTTAAAATTCAAAAGAAAATTATGGAATTACGTTCCAATTCAGTGACTCTCGGCAAATCCAAATAAAAGATAACTTGAATTTCATGATAAATAGAAAAATAGAGATACAACCTCTCTATAAACGAGTCTTATAACTCCAAAAAGTAATTTCTATTACTTTTTATATGGCCCTTGGCACATAAACGATAATTGAGCGTAATTACGCCTCAATTAATTAAAGATAAAGGTAAGATAATCACTATCTCGCATTGAGATAGAAATTTAGATAAAAGATAAGAAAAAAACCAGATAAATTTACACACGTGAGATTAACCTCTCATAAATGCAGTGTTGAGACGAGGGCAAGTGCTAATAATTATATGCTTGATGTTACAAATAAACTGAAATTTTAATGAAATAAGCCTGGAAAGAAAAAATATTAAAACCAGCAATACTATGAGGGAAAATTCAGAGAAATTCTACTGAAAATTCAATTTAATACCTTTGCAGGAATATATAGAATCCACTCCGAGAATTCTCCAAATAATACTGTTCAATTTGATTGGAAATACGTGAAATAATGTGCGTGACCGCTAAACGGTGAAATAATTACGTTCTCTGTAAATTTGGACTAAGCCTCTTTCAAATTACATAAATTTGATTAACGAGAGGCGCAAATATTCACCAATAAATCGGTATTTTTACCGAACGGTCACCACAATAATCAAAAATTACTGAGTATGTAAGCTAATTAAAAATGTAATATAAGAATGCTAAATTCTTGTTTAAGTCGAATAAGACTAAAAGAATCATGAACAAATATTAAATATGTATTTAAAAATGAAAGAATTCGTTAAATATACTGCAAGATGAATTGAATATTTCAAGATTAAATATTAGCACTTACCCGTCGAGCGTCGCACAAAGATAAAACGACCTCGCTATTCAAGACGTTCAACAGATTATGCTTTTCGATGTTTTAATTGGATAATTTATATCATGTGACTACCACTATAGGGCACGCGGCGTCAAACCAAAGAAATACCCAATATATACTAAATATAGTAATCTATAGTAAATTAAATGCAAGCATTGTAGGTATTAAATAGCGTACTACGCTCTCCAATTACCAACCACATGAAATAAGCCCATTCCCGAATAGATGTCACTACTAAATATAGTAATCTACAGTGAAAGAAATCCACAAATTGTAGGTATAAACCAGCGTACCTGTGTTTCTTAAATAATTACTTGCACGAAATATACCCATTCGCTAATGGATGTCACTGGCGATTCAAATCCCAAACATCGAAAATCATTCGTAATTGAACTGAATTTAGTGGAGCGGAATAAGCTAATATTCCATTGAATGATGAAAATAAACCGGTGCCGATGATTCCCCGAACTAGAGTACAAATAATATCACCGAACATATGTTCGGTGATAATATCGAGTAGAGTCACTCAGCAAAGTCGTTTTGATGTTTTGGCATCAAACGCAAAAGCCGCCGCACACCTGCAGCACGGTATAAATCAGCGAGCTGAGCAAGCAGTCTGTCGGGAGAGATTCAAAAAGTATTCGCTGATGCAAAATTATTTCCTCGATTATTATTTCAACGCAACCCGACAGTACACAATCTCAGGGCGTTTGCAGGCTGACTGTAGACTATCCCCCGTAGCCGAGCCACCGCAGGTCACCAACCAGATTGATCCGGATTCGCTCCGACACGCCAAACACTGTGTGCGAAATTGAAAATTTGGCTCTAGTGAACCTACCGTATATTTATTTATACCGTGCCCGAACTACCACGTATCGCATTGATTGTGTGTATTTATCAACGAATTCTTGTAGAGGTCGTTGGTATTTATACTTTTTACATACTAACAGAGACAACTCTGATACTATTGTTGACGAGTTTCTCAAATCGCCCTTGACACGATTAAGCAAGTATTTATTTTTTTGCAGTCGGGTTTGGATATTATTTGTTATAAGAACATTCTTATTGTTAATTGTGTGTCCGTCACGCGTTTGTCTCAGAGGTAGTCTTTTAAAAATGGACATCAGACTTTTTTTGACTAGGAAAAAACGGCCACTGGACGATGATTCTCCCACTGGTAACAATCCTAGCCACTTATTACTAACGCTAGCAACGTTTTAGGTTAAGTATACCTATATAATAATGGTGTTACAAGACCTATAGATATGTTTCTTTCCTAAAAATAGTTGATATATAATAATTTGAGTTCCTACAAATGTCTCCCTGACAATAATCAGCATTCGAAAATGCCGGACGAAGGCCTGGCTACGGCCCTGTAAAAGCGTCGTGGAAAACAGTGTTGACAATATTTTTTTAGTGAAAGAGGTAGTAGGAAAATTTTTATAGTTATTTAAATCTTGAGGATTTCCACTCTTTTTATTTAAGTTAACATAGTGTTTTTACATCCGAATTAAAAAAGAAACAAAAATTTCTTTAACTATGTTTATTTCAACGGTTTACGATAAGTTAATTAAATAAATTAATTCTTAAAAATATCTTACATTTTATAAATAATACAATTTGATAACAAGGTCAATTTAACCCTAGGCAAGAGCATTCAGTACTCAAATTATACCATACGATATTTCTATCTCTGTTCGTCGTGATTTTCTGTAGACACAAGATTTAAGCTAACTCCTTCTGGTTTTCGATTTTGCTTCAATGGTATATTTAACTTTTCTTTCATTTTATCTGGCAAGGAATTTAAAAAGTCTCTGATGGGAGGTGAAATCAGGTCACTGTCCACTTCACTAGGATCTGTAAAGCCAGTAACAAATGATCCCAGTATCCCTAATATCATGGTAATAAAAAAGCCTATAGCAGAATACCAGATGTAGGATAGTCGAAATAGAATAAATACCTGGCTTTCTCTGAAAAAAAAAGTATCTATAAGAATAGATAACTAACTATAGATATAGTTAAATCAACTATTAAACTTTGACTTTCATCTTTTTTTCTATAAAAAATCAATTTTTCTGAAAGCAATGAGCTTGTTGGTAAGCAATCATTAAGGATAGTTTTTCATCTATGGATTTATCTATACTCTAGATAGATTTAAAGCATTATTATTATTGTCAGCTCGTCTAATTTTAAAAACCACCATTTCTTATTGTTTTGAAGGCAGTTCCAATTTAAGGAAATATTTAGTTTCTTAATAAATAATTTTTGTATATGTTCATCGCAACAAACCGACATGTAAAGTTTAAGGCATGGCTCGACAGAAGTCAATAGAATTGATTGATATTGGTGGTATTCTCCAGATCTGGCACCACTACTTGCTCAAATATCTTTCTTTTTGAACATTGATCAGTTAAAGAAATAATAAGATAACTATAAAATTAAATTGTATATAAATTGCATTATATTCAATGAAAACAATCAATGAAAGTGTAGGTATAGGTAAATCATGCGCGACAGTGTTTATAAACTTGGCAAAAGCCCTCGACACAGTTATTCGGCGGAAGCTTTTGTCAAAGTTGCACAATATTAAAATCCTCCGGTTAGCGCACGAAATTTAAAAACTAATTATAAGGAAGGCAACAAGTTGTAGAAGTCAACAATCTACACTATATTCGGTAAATTATTGAATTTCGCTGTCTTGGGTCCAATGCAACCCTAATGAACTACTTGCGATCTAAACTGTTTCGGCACCATTGTATATTTTGTAGATGATACTTCACTTTTTGCTGAAGGTCAAACTTGGGATGAAGCAATATCAAAATTGTACAAGACATACCAAAAATATTTCAATGGCTTCACGTTAAGAAGAGATGCTACTCTCTATAATGCTTTTCCTCTTACGAAAATTAAAAGCAAAAAACGCCGAAATGCAACTTGGTTCACTAAAGGTCTAAAACATCATGTAAAAATCTACGTTCACTACATAGGATTAGAAAATTCACAGACTACCCAATATTTCATGAATATTTCAATAGATATCGTTTCATATATCGTCGTCTGATTAGAGAGTCCATAAAAACCTATTATTCAAATCGTATGGAGATGTCAAGCATCGTGACCAGGGAATGCTGGGCCGTTGTGAATGAAATTCGCCGTAACAATGATCATCGACCATTACCAATTTCTGAAACAACCCCTGACAATATAAATCAATTTTATTGCGGGTTTGCTAGAAAAAAATACATCAAATAGCGAATTTCCTTCACTACTTATCCCAGGTACTAACCTGGGTCCTAGTCCAGGACTGTTTTTTTCTTGCACCAACCGACATTGTGGAGCTTAAAAAGATATTAATTTTCATTAAAAACAAAAATAGATTGCCTTTCTGCTAAGATTTTCTTAAATATGTCCGATGTTGAATTATTACCATTGGTACATGGAATTAATATAATAACTCATGAGAAACAGGGATTTTTCCTCCATGTCTTAAAGCAGCAAAAGTTATCCCTATCCATAAAGAAGGCAGTCTGAATGATCCATCTAATTTTAAGACCATCTCTCTATTATCGATTTTGTCAAAAATCATAGAGAAACTGGTGAAGGTACGTATGTTATCCTTTATGCAGTCCAATAACATTTCCAGCAGAGCTCAGTTTGGTTTTCAGGAGAGAAAGAGTACAATGGATTCTATTTATAATCTTATACAAGAGTTGTACCTCCATATCATTGGGGGTAAACAGTCAGCCATAGCTTTTTCTAATCTTTCAAAGGCTTTCGACTG
>JAEQML010059256.1:0-28905 GCA_016904865.1 Pissodes strobi
ATTAAAATAATTGATAAATTTCAAAATTATTTATTTTACAATATCATCAATTATTTTTATGCATGATCAAAATAATGCAACATAGGAGTTAAGAGACGTAAAAGTTATCAAATGTTTAACGAATAAAGAGATAACTAGTTAAAGTTTTCGATATTTTCAAAAATAAATTTACTTTACTGTTGGGCAAAATTCATATTTTCTGACAAACCTCGTATACGTACTGAAAAAATTTGATATCTGATGGTTGTATTTGAGGTTTTGGACCAAGCAGAACTTTTTATAAAGAATAACTTTTTTCCGTAAAATTGATAATAAAAAAGTTTCCCATATGGTGCGAACTTAAGCGGACACACTGTATATATATATCGATTTTTTATTCAAAAAAAATAATCAAAACATGTCTTGCCCCCGACGGGAATTGAACTCGCATCGATTCTTTCGATGCATCGATTCTTTCGATGCATCGTACTAAAAACATCAATTCGACTATGGATAGAATCGATTCTGGCCATCTCTAACTCCAGGATTTCTTAAATCGGAATGTTGCATATATAAAAAAAAATTGAGCGAGTCTGCTAGTACTCGAGGCTGATGTGTAAACATATCCTATAACGACATCGGTTGTAAAAAAATTACAACAGCACGTTGTGTTCCCAAGTGGTCACCCATCCAAGTACTAACCACGCCCAACGTAGCTTAACTTCAGTGATCGGACGAGAACTGACATTTTCAACGTGCTATGGTCATTACCTGTACATTTTAGCTTGTTTATGGAATAAAAACAAACAGATTCGCATTTATAATATTAGTTGGATTCTTTAATAATACTTAATTACTGGCAGCTTGGGAGTGGATTAATTCACTGCACAAATTCGACACGAAAATCTAATGCCATCAGGAATAGCATCAACATATGGACACAGCTCACACAGCTTATTTACCTACAAATCTTGGGCCGACATCCTTTGATTTAGTAAAGTCGAAAATTTCCCTCATGTATAAAAAATCCCATTAGAGGAGTGCAATTCTCGGAAAATTACAGCGATAATTGCACTGTAGAAACCGAAAGAGCACAGCGATAATTGCATCGTACGTATCTATGGTAATTCCATTGTAAACTTACGATGACAATTTATAAATAACGTCAATGTTAAGTGAATATATATTATTAAAAATGTCTCGTTTCGGATTAAAAAAAAAAATCGTATTTTTGCGTCTCTTTGCTTTGTTTACAGTTACATGTACGTTTCTGTATTAAAAAAGGAATAAAAATGTTTTTTTTAAATCATGTCCTGATTCGGGAAATATTCCCCCGAATTACACTCGTGCATCAAAATAACCAGATAATTTTGCATTCGAGCATGTTGTCTTAGAAAAACTGCATTCGGTCATTTTCATATTTTGGAAAAAGAGCCCTCCACCTTCGGTGTCGGGCTCTTTCTCCAAAATATGAAAATGAACTCATGCAGTTTTTAGACAACATGCTGTCATGCAAAATTATCGGTAATTTTGATGCACTTGTGCAATTATTTCCGATAACCAACTACTTAAAATTTTAGAAGAGGGCTATGACTTAAACGTCTGGGCATCTGAATAATACTTTTGACAGTTCGTTTAATTTAAAATAATAATATGTTATTTTTATCGTCCAAAATCCATTTAAAAACTATTTTAAATGGCAAAATTTTATAAAAACCGAAAATTCGGACTTTTTAGGTCGAATTTTTTTTAAATTCAACCGTCCATTAAAAATAAGCTGTGCTATGGATCCAAATACACTGCGAATATAATATAATAAAAATAATATTTTCGGTTCGTTTAATTTAATAATATTTTCGGTTCGTTTAATTTAAAATATGCTTTTTTATCGTCTAAAATCCGTTTAAAATGATTTTAAATGGCAAAATTGGATAATTATACCGCTTAGCGGCTAGAATCGGTTTATTCATTCCGCCCCCACCTTTCCGTCCCCACATTTCCGCCCCCATTTCCGTCGCATTTGCCGAGATTTACCCTCATACCGCCGCGTAATATGTTTGCAAATAAAAAATCGGGGCATTCCTAATAATATCGGAAAATAAAGTAGAGTGCACAATATCAGCTTTGAATCCAGGGAGGATTTTTAATGAGAATATAGAATATAGTCAAGAATAAATTTTCTTCGAATTTAAAAGAAAAACATTTTTAAGTAGAGTAGGAGCCACTGTCACCAACCTTCCATGAATAAATATAAAACAGGTTTATTTTGTATCTGTTCGTCGTTTTTGCGCAAATTTGATTCTCGATTGAAAATCGGGACATTTGGCGTCCCGCCATAGGTCTAGGTAGGACGTGATAAAATGACGCCAAAAATCGGGATGTCCCGCGTAAATCGGGAACGGGGACTTCCGGTTCGTTTTCGGTCGAGTCAACACGTCCCGTAGCGGCTCTTTTGTCCTTATTGGCACAGGCCATTGGACGTACACGTGGTAAACGTTTAGTGACCGTTTTTCTCCCCGAGGAAGAATCGGGCGTCCTAGCCAGAAAAAATCCCCACTCACGCCGGTACTCAGGCCGGGGGAGGCCGGATGCTCCCGTGGGATTATTTTCGTCTGTGCCTGTACAAGATTAAATGTTTGTGAACGTCCAGCCGGTGGTGTTCGAACCTAAGCTATGCATGTACAAGTCGGAGCCTCCAGGAGTAAATACTCGACATACTAGAGGGTCGCGCAGTAACATTCTTTCTCAAGCGGCAATCCGTTACTTTGCGCTCTAAATACACAAATAACTATTTTCGATATCTGTTATAATAAGGGAAATATTGTCGAATTTATTTAACTGTGAGATTTGACAATTGCTTGAACCGTCCAATTTACTGGAATCTATATAATCGTATAGGGGATTAAGTTGACACATTTTAACATAAATATTGACACATTAGAGAGATTTTAAGCCCCTTCTTTTAGCATGTCGTTATGGTTATCGTTATTGTGAGCATGCGCAGTACAAAAATGTCATCAACTTGACTTTATTAACGATAACGGTTTCCGTTAATTACGAAGAAATAAGGAAGATGTTATCGTAATCGTTGTGGTTATTTCATGGGCTGCAATGTCGACAATGTATTTAGATTTTACTAACATTCTTGTGAGTTTGGCAAAATTTGATTGATTATTCGATGACAAATTTGAAAACGTATTGAAATTATACTTTTATTAGTTAACTTGGAACATTTATAAAATTAAACAAGAAATATACTAATATAGAAACCCATATTTATTCCAATGAAGGTGAACGTTCGATTGAAGTAAGCACTCCTTCGGCCAGACGCAAAGCTGAGGTGGCCTTGCGTCGAATGTATTCAGTATTCACAAAGAACGGGGATTCTTGATGAATGTATTCCCGGAAACACATGCAAGCTAGTATATATCCACTATAATACGGCTTCTGTTAAATATATCCTGGTTTTTAGTTAAATAAAGTAAAATATTTCGTAAAAAGTGCATCCAAAGTACGGGCACGTATTACAATAAGCGTTGTTTGAATATCAATTTTCGAATAACCCTCCGCTCGCTGCGCTCGCTACGGGGGCTCCAGAAAAGGAAACTAACCAGGTGCTAACCCAAGACATACCCAAAATCAAGAAAAAAATTGCTTAGAAACTTAATCTTAAAAAAATGAAAAATAGAGCAACGGGGTTTGAAACCGAGCCGCCACCACCGATAGTTGCCCCTGCCGAGTTGAGACCTAAGAACCCCTAACCATCTAGACTTAGACAAGGCTTATGTTTAAAAACGATTGCATCACGAAGACCTAGCGCGAATGCAATGCATTTAAAGATCCTTTACAGTCGTAGCCTACTATATCAAAATCGGTCTCTCCTGTTGGTCGATCCGCATGGCCCTCCGCTCGCTTCGCTCGCTACGGGGGCTCAAGAAAAGGAATCTAACCAGGTGCTAACCCAATCTAACCCACGACATACCCAAAATCAAGAAAAAAACTGTTTAGAAACATAATCTTAAAAAAAAAGAAAAAAAGGAACGGGGTTTAACCCGTGCCGTCCAGGTGGAACCCAACTATCTAAACCTCTACACCACGAGAGCTCTTGCGACAAATTGAGTGCATCACGAAGACATATTGTAATACGAGATGGGTCGACCAATAGGAGAGGGATCGGTGGGAGAGGCCGATTTTGATATAGTCCGCTACGCCGCATTTCAAGATCCTTTACACAAATAGTGCACTATGTAAAAATCGACCTATCCTAAAGTGTGGCAAACTTATTTGGAACAGCGACGTTTGAGTAGCGAAGCGAGGAAAAATGGCTTGCAGCCAATCGCCTTGATGCACTTTGTCACGAGGACGAGAGGAACTTGACGCACCTGTTGCCGGATGTATAGGGCAAATAGATATAAATGTCGCAAATTTATTTAAATTGATAATGTGTAAAATAGATTGTGAATTAAAGTTGAAGTAATAGTTAAGTTTCAGTTGCCAGTTATTTTCAATGAGTTAATGAGTATATTAAATTATGTGTTTATCTAAATAATAGGTATAAATATTAATTCTCAAAAAATATTAAAGTTACTCGACAACGTCGCCAATTTTTTGTCCGCATTCTTTCCGCTGTTCAAGTTATACTTGCCACACTTTATTGATCGATCCATCTCGTATTACAATATGTTTTCGTGATGCAATCAATTTCTGTCAAGAGCTCTCGTGGTGTAGAGGTTTAGATAGCTGGGTGTCACCTGGACGGCCCGGGTTCAAACCCCGTTGCGCTTTATTTTATTTTTTTTTAAGATTATGGTTCTAAACAGTTTTATTCTTGATTTTGGGTATATCTTGAGTTAGTTTAGGTTAGCACCTGGTTAGTTTCCTTTTTTTGAGCCCCCGTAGCGAGCGAAGCGAGCGGAAGGCCATGCGGATCGACCAATAGGAGAGGCCGATTTTGATATAGTAGGCTACGCCTGTAAAGGATCTTTAAACGTATTGCATTCGCGCTAGGTCTTCGCGATGCGATCGTTTTTAAACTGTTGGTTTATCTATGACATAAGCCTTAGTGGTCGAAAGGTCTAGATGCTTAGATTAGGAACTTTCCTTGTCTAAGTCTAGATGGTTAGGAGTTCTTAGGTCTCAACTCGGCAGGGGCAACTATCGGCGGTGGCGGCTCGGGTTCACCCCGTTGCTCTTTTTTAAAAAAAATTTAAGATTAAATTTGTAAGCAATTTTTATATAGTGCACTATTCGTGTAAAGGATCTTGGAAAATGGCTCCTCGTGTAAAGGATCTTTAAAGGCGAATGTAATCGCTCGAGTCAACGCTACCTTCTCTAGATGGCGCTAGAGTCGGTATCGAAAATTACATGGGGTCTCCAGACGCTTTTGTAAATCAGCTGACTGTCAATGTCAATAATATTTAATATTAATACCCATAATGCGTAATGGTTTTGTTAATATTTTTGTTTGAAGAATTCTTCTTGTAATAATTATAATAACAATATAGCATTTCAGAAGCATAACCACATCAATCCTAAAATATGGATTGGAATTTGCGGTATGATATACATAGCGACACAGAGTGTGAATCAAGTGAAACGGGTCCTACAACAAGAAATTTATTAGAGATGAACAGTGAAAATTTGATTTTTCAACAAAATGACCTGTTTCCCTCCGCTTTTCCTCTGATGGCAGATATTCGTAGACAGGGTAAATTATGTGACGTCGTTTTAAAGGTAAAGCAATATGAATTTTTAAGTAATTTTGTGTTTAATGTTTCATTTGCTTTCATTAATGAAAGAAAACCTTATTTAAATCTGTTAGATGTAAAAAATGTAAAACCGCTTCTGGGCACTTCTTATATAACACCCTGTGTACCTTGAAATGTATAATATTATTTTAGCAGTTTTGATGATTGTATGGCAGTAAGTGCTATGTCTGTGAGAATAAATCAAGTGTATAAGTATAATGTAGTTAATATTAACAGGAGCTTGCCGAAGTCAAACACTTCCCTAGTTTATACCATTCAATATTATTTTCAGTAATTGTTTATATTTATATAATAGCTTATCCTAAGAGTTTATTATTATAGAAGACCGATTTTGCCGTTTTTTCCTCAAAAACACATAAATTGAATGTTTCTACGTCATTTTTAGACGTTTTTTATTTGCAGAAACCTGCTAACAGTAATCAACTGCCTTGTGGAACAATGGAGTTGATAGCAGTGAGGGATAGCGTAAAAAAAGTCTATAAAAATAGTAAATATTGAATTTGCAGATCAATTTTGTTAAAAATGTGATCTTTTTAAATATTCCGGCGCCGTAAACAGATTAAGGAATAGAGCTCCACTGCCCCATTGCAGTTGATTATTTTTTTATCATTCTACTAATATTTAAGTTTCCGCATGACCTACCAGTCGGGAGAGCACAACCAAACAGAACTAACCCAAGGCATGCCCAAAATAAAAAAAAAACTGCCCAAAACCTCTTCCAATGCTTTTTACGCGGGGCCAAAAATGTTCACCGGCTTTCGCGAGCGGGTGAACCAGTCGTCTAGGAACGGGTCGGTGCTGCCAAGTTATCACGTCGAACAATATTCCGGCTGATTTTTTGACCCGCTCAAATCATCGAGTTTTATTATTAATATTTATGTATCAAATTAACACAAACATATTTTTTTAGAAAAATACGATTTTTACATTTTTTATTAAGTATGATAGTTTATTAATAGTAAAACAAATGAAACGGCAATTTAAATGAACAAATTTATAATATTGATAGTACAGTTTAAATCAAAATTAAATGGTACTTTGACATGTCGATAAACATTTCAAAAATTCCTTTGATCTTCAAAGCAAAATCCTGCGTGATAATATTATTACTTAATACAAATAAGAGATATTACAGTATAAGTTAACAAAATTTGTAATGACCTTTTACACCGATATTTAAGGTGAGTTTTAGCCCATGTTCAAGCAAACACCATTCACTGAATCTGATAATGAACTTTAATTTGACATAATATAACATACAATTGCCAGGAAAATTAGTAATACCATAATGTGATATGGAAGGTAAACTACAGTTCGCGACTTGGCAACACGGCGGGGCAAAACACGTCTAAATAGGAAAGTATTTAAGTTTATTGCATTATTGGCGAGCGACACTTTTAATACCAGAGTAGGCATCTGTTGCGTAGCTATATAGATCTGTGGTCAGTTACATGCTTAGGTAACATCAAAATTCAAAAACTAATCTGACACATCTTCTAAAAAACGACCAAAGATTCGTGAAAGAAAAAGTAGTTAGGGAATATTATTTAAATATGTTTGTTCCTATTGCTTGGGACATGTGTATCTACCTTAGGTCTTCTAAAATATGTTTTTACAAATACTGTTTGTTCAGGTCGTACCTCAGATTGTACAGAGTTTCTGGTTATAATTTGCATGATAGCTAAAATCTTTGTTTAAAGAGAGCATTTTAGTCACCTTAAATCTAAATTGGTGATTGGAGCCTACCAGAACCCAATTTAAAAGGCTCCCAGTAACTGCATGTTTACCTTTGTATTTAAATAATATAGAAATTATCCATTGAATTGTAAGCAAATCATACATTTTTGAAATCAGGAAGATACAATCTCTCATTCTAGCACAATATACAGAATGTGGCATTTAAAATAATGAAGTTGATGTTCATTTTTTACTCATAAACTCGCCTGTTATTTATTTTTTACCACATCCGGTTCACGTAAAGCCCTAAAACATTAAAATTTGATATGTTATGTTACCCTTCAAATTGAATTTTAGCTATTGTGCAAAATATAACCAGGAAACTTTGTACACTGTGGTAGTTTGAAAGAAAACCAAAAGAATTTTAATAAATATATTTAGGTCGGCCATGCACTTTGTAACTTCCATTAAGGTCATCTTCAGAGCTGCCTAACAAAGAGTACGTAATTATTTAATTTAAGGCATAAAAAGAAATTCATACCTTATATTATTTAATTATCATAGGTAAGGAAGGACATACAAAATGCAATCCAAAGTGTTCTCATTTTTAACGTCTCCCCTCGTAATAATTGGAGACAAACTATAAAATTACATCAGCATAATGAAAACTAAAAACCTGGTGAAAGACAATTTAGACATGACAGTGACAAAATATGCAAATAGTATTGAATTTAGGTCTTATGAACTTTGTGTAATTTAATTGTTCTAATATACTTAATACAGGAGAGGTCAAGGGACAGACCTGCACTTTCAGGACAAAATTGTGATGAGAATAATTAATTCTTACACCAGTTTTGTCTACAATATCTTTCACATTTTATGTCCTAAATTTTATTAAGTGCTTTTAAATCAACTGTGATGTCAATATTTCTTGTATGCAAATAAAGTTTCGTCTGTGAGGTTTTTGGGTGTAGAAATAGACCCAAACTTAGCTGACATAGATTTTTCAATCCGCCGTGTGTCGGAGTGCATATCTGTGCCGGTTTTAAAAATATTCTATTACCAGCACCTGCTTAAATACTAGGAGATGTTACTACTATACACTGTATTAAATAAGAAACATGTCTTATGCTTTACTGGTGTAGGATCATGCTTTTCAGGCAACATGTTCCTTTGGGATTCAGACATACAGACAGATTCGCAGGCAGGTCTTTAGTGATATTCAAATCCTTTAACTGCCTTCTCGAACAATCTTTTTAAATAAGGATTATCATAGATCTTGATTTCACAGACAGAGAGACTAAGAATATAACCAACCTGGCAAGCTGGATGACCCTGGTAGGTCACAATGGTTCAGGGCGTTTTTCTGCAAAATTTTACAACCGACAAGGCTATCATAAAGCAAGTTTTGATCAGCAATGAATTTTATCATTTTGTCAAACTTATTATTTATAATTTTGTGTAGGATACATTTTAGTGTACTTTTAACGGATTTCTAAAGGTATTCTTAATTTTAAATTTTGATCTCTTTTATATTGTTCTTTTAAATTTAGCTAGTAATTTTATTTGGATTTATTTACATTTAATGTTTTGTTATTTTGTAACATATGTAAGTGAAAATTTGAAGGTTTGGGGCTGAATAAATGGATTTGAATTTGTTAGATACTCTAAAATTAAAATATATTTTCACAAATTCGAATTTTGTTATAATATATCATTGTATACACTTTATTTATCTTAAGAAGGTTATAAAAATTGTTCCTTGTATCAACACAGAGAATTTTGATAAGGCAATCTTTAGACATATGGTTCTCCTTTGCTGTATAAAAAAATAATGACAAAGGCAAACATACCTACATGTTACATATGATAAAAATATGTGAAATCAGGTTGCTAAAATATTATGAGCCATGGGCGTAGACAGGATTTTTTCTCAGGGGGGGCGAGCCGTAGACAAGGTCGCAGTAGTGGCACTTGTAGCGGAAAATTTTGGGGGCCGCGCCCAATTTTTACACAAAAGTCATGAGTCGGTTAAATTCCCAGGGGGGGCCATGGCCCCCCCCTGGCCGCTCCCTGTGTACGCCCATGTATGAGCCAATATTTTACGAAGTTGTTTAGTCCCGTACTGCCCAGTAGTAAAATATATATTTTCAAAGCATTCAACATTGCCATTTTTTTCTAAATAGTTGGTCGACGTCATTCATCGATGAATAGTTTTTTAACTTAAGATCGTTATATTCAATAATTTTCAATCCGAGAGCATACGGGTCCCATCTGGAGGTCCCCAAGGGTCTCACTTGTCCCCTTCTCTTTAATTTGTTTATCAATGACCTGGGGTCGCATTTTGAGGACAGTCAGTTCCTCCTTTTTGCTGACGATTTAACACTTTATGAAAATATCGTCACTGGATGATTGCTAAAGCTTCAATCTAACTTGGTCAGGTTAGTTGTGTGGTGCAAAAAAATGATACGGAGCTGAATGCTTCAAAGTGTCAATCACTTTTTTCAGGTCAAGGTCGGAAATTGAACAACCTTATTCAAAAGAAAATAGTATGCTCTTTAATGTTTCCGAAATTAAGGATATTGGTTTGATTATGGACTCAAGGCTCACTTTTGTTCCTCACATCCAGAGCACCATTACTAGATCTCTTCAGCTCCTTGGATTCATAAAGCGCATTACTAATGAGTTCACAAATGCTAATGCAATTAAACAATTATATTGGTCATTAATAAGAACTCATCTCGAATTCTCCTCCTGTGTGTGGAATCCTTGCTATAATGTTCACATTCTGAAAATTGAGAGGGTTCAACATAAGTTTCTTAAATACATGTCCTTCAAACTTAACACCCCTCAATTAACATATCATCAGCTAGAATTGAATATTCATACTATGACGCTTGAAAAACGCAGGAACCTAAAAGACCATAAAGTGCTTTATAACTTGTTACATAATAAATATAACTGTCCTCTTTTGCTTGATAGAATAGGGCTACTTGTGCCTTCCAGGGAAACGTTTGAGGAATACCTTCTCGATACCTCCTCATAGAACTAACTATGGCCTAAATGCTTTTATATCAAGGTCAGGTAGATTGGCCAATGAGCATCACACGCTTGATTTCCTTTTCAAGCAGATCGGTTTACTTGAAGCAATTACATGCTATATTTTGAAGTCTAATTTTGCTACAAATCTCTCAATTTATATCCTCTTCTGTTATTATATGTAACTCTGCATTAGAATTAAGATTACTTTGTTTATTGTGAAATTGGGCAATGCCCGTTAATAAATAAATAAAACTAAAAATAAAAATTTACCTTATGACTCTCCCGCGCAGACTCTCGCTCCGCGGCTCAACTTATCCTCGATGGCGGCACTCGGGGCGCTCGTGCAGTCGTGGTTCTTAGTATCTTTCGGCCGCACGCAACGCACTGGCTAAGCAGTAGTAGTATTGCCAGATCTACCGCTAAAGCGGTATATCTACCGCTCCAGAGACTTATCTACCGTTCTAATGTTTTAGCTCTGTAATATACCGCTTTTTACGTTTTTACGAAAATTGCTATAGCCATTTCTCGTGTAATTGATTTACTTATGAAATAATCAGGATTTCTGCAAAATAAACTAAAATAGCTTTCTTACCAACAAAGTAAATAGCAAAATAATTAACAGCATCTTGGGTTCAGATTACGAGCTGATAAACGCACACGCACGTGGGATAAGAAGGCCGGCTTCAGGCGGCATGGTTAACACATAATTATCAATGAAAATGCGAACAGGGCGATTAAACGGGCTGCTATTTGTTTACATAGCCATGGTAATCTGGCAATGTTTTTCCAATAACTGGCAACTTTGAAGCAAGCATCTGGTGATACTTGACTCTACGTAGCAGTTTACACAAATTTTCCATACATTCGTTATTATTGTTGTAATGTGTTTTGAATGGTGGGCAGTGGAATATATTCACGGGAATACATGCAAACTGCTGTATATCCACTATAAATCGGCTCTTAACCCAATTTTTTTATCATTTAAGTAATATTTCACCTCACGCATGGTCCTTCGCTCGCTACGGGGGCTCAACAAACAGTAATTAACCAAAACTAACCCAAGGCATGCCCAAAATCAAGAAAAAGAAAATAAAAACTAGTACGACGATCGGATCTTATATCTGTTCTAACAACAATTCATTTTCTAACGAGGATTTACTATTCACAGATAGTATTTCCACTTCAATCCCATCGGGAAGTAAGTGTAAGCTATTCAATTCAATTGGCTAGTTTTCTAAAGCGCCACTTGAGTCACTGTAATCACGCGGAAGCGGATGGAAAATTTATGTAAATTGTTACGAGTGCTACGTAAAGGCAAATTCTGGTGATATTCAATTTTTTGACCTGGCAACATTGATATCATAAAATCATATTTATCCATCGATTTGAGTCATACGACGTGTCTTGTCTATGTTTTTTTAATACTTTGACTCTATATGGCCATGAGATGAGTAAATTAATACATAGTATCAACATTTTAAACATCGAAATGTATGTTTTCAATTATTAGTTCTGAAGAATCTTATTTTGCTGATAGATCCTACCTACAGTAAGCCAAAAAATTAAAATATGCTCAAAAATTTAGACCAGAATGGTAATCAGATTCAGAATTTAAAAACTGACTAGCGCCTGGAAAAACAGATACTGAGGGTGATTGCAAAGTCTGCCATAAGAATATTAACATCAGTTCGGGAAAATTACAACTTGATAACCGTCAATTATTTAAAGTGTTGTCTTTTTTATTTTACAATATACCTTTAATTTTTCCTTTAACCAAATAACAAAATTAATGACACATTTTAGTGGTTTCTAATTTTTCTTATAAAATATGAAACAACCAAATTTATAATAATATACTGAAATGAAATCTTGCTACAGTGTGGACATGTTTTGGCGTGCAACAAAACGAAATTATGAGGTCATATTATGATTGCTACCGTTTTCAATCCTAAATCTACCGTTTTCTAGCGCCGAATCTACCGTTAGATCAGACAGCACTGACTGAGCAGTAGTGCACGAATCGGCGATTAGTGCAGTTGTTTGCAAAATATTGATGTCCGCGGACTGTGAGTCCGCATGCGACCGTGCGTGCTAAATTATTTCAGTGTATATTTTTTGTACAAATACAAAATAAAGGTAAATCTTGGTGGTTTTTATTTTATTTATAAAGAAAAATGTATTTAAAAATAATTGTACTAATACAGGGCTGATTTTGATGTTTTTCTAGTATGTCTTGTCTATGGGGAAAAGATCAGGCACGCCCAAACCAGTTGATGTTAGAGTGCCTGGTCATAATGAAATGCATGCATTTTTTAAATACACGACTTGTTTATTTACAATTTGTAGTTTTTGTTTATGTTTTGTTTTATAGCCTTTGAGAAAAAGGCTATTTTGAGCTGCGAACTGTCAGTCCGCGCGCGACCGTTCTATCACGAAGTAGACGCGAGTACCGGAAGGTTAATGCTCATTAATATATTTTTCTAGATAGATTATTTTTAATAATTGATCTATTTTCTGACTAAACCAACTGCACTGATTGTAGATTTTTAGCATAATTTGATTGTCATCGGACTCATCGGTCATCGATTTGAATCTTCGTTTTAAAGACTATAAGGAGAGTTGATGCAAGATGCATCTCCAATTGCATAGAAAATCCAATTGTTTGCTCCTCGCAGGCATTTTTAAAAATCGTTTTGAAGAAGTTGCTACTAGTTTCTTAATTTGGAACATTGCAATGTGTTCTAAAAAAAAACTAGCATCTAAGCTTGCTAGAAACATCTTTCTTTTGAGGAACCTATCCGAAAGTGTGTCCAAGCAAGTCCTGAGAACAATCTGCTTTGCATTATGCCACTCTCATATGTCGTAGGCAGCGATAGTATGGGGAAATGGTGTGCAAGCTAGTAGGATCTCTGTCTTCCAGAGAATGGGGTTGAAATACAAGGATGACTTCCAGGAAGTGTTAGTTAGTATGAGTAGTAAACCCTGGAATTTCTCTGATGGAAAACCGGATATGGGCTAACAAGAACTTGCATAATTTTGGAACCAATGATAACCCAAACTAACCCTAACTACAATATTCGAAATAATAGTATATTATTTTATATGGAGGAAAAGTGATACTTTTTATGGCGCGTTCGTGTTTAACAGCCGAACGATCAGATAGAGTGAGGCTGGTAATAGAGAGCAAGCCATGAAAAGTATCTTTTCCTCCAAATAAAATATGCCGTTTTTTCTTTAGATGTCGACAAATTAATGCAAAACCATCTCTTTTCAATAGTAATAATAATTATTATTAAAGATAAGTGGGTTCGCAAGGCGGCTTAGACCGGTGTCGGTGAATAGGCACAGGTCGTTGCTATAGTAATGTAACATAAAGCTCTCAGTGGACACTATCAACAATCATTATTTTTTTAAATGTTGTCTCCGATTGCGTTTTAATTAATTAGCAGTTATTGAATAAGTTCGATTAAATAATAACCAATTTGTTTCTAAATTAGTGAATTTTAGAAATGTAGTGCACTCCGCCTGAAATTATCCAAGAGGTAAAAGAAGCAGTTGCTAAGATAACACTTTTCACTGCGCCGGCAGGAAAGTGAAAAGTAAAGCTCCGGCGGAGGAAAAATTAAACTTCGCGGCCGCCTACACACACAGTGGAGTAATGACGGATTTATTGACGTTTGAAGAAAAAAACGATTTATTAGTGCCACACTATTGGTTAGGCAAAAGTCAGAGTGGTCCAAACTATTAGGCAATACAATACTATAATAAATTGCCAGATGCACTAAGAAGTCTAGATATAAAACAATACCTGACCCACAAGGCTTTTTATGCATGTGATGGTTTCTTAAATTCTGTATTCACATTACAAACCTGCTAAAATTCAACTTCTTTTTCATGTCAGTTTTTGTACTCATTTAATAAGTATGTATATGCTTTGACTGTTTGTGTAAATATTTAATATAATGACTGTATAGTTAAACTGAGGTAGTTGTTTTGTGCTCATTGACTTATGTAAGTGTTTTGTAACATAACAATCAATAAATTATATGTATCTTTAAACGGATTATTCCTTAGATATCTTCGTTTTTTGTTATTACTTTGTTAATAAGAATTAAGTTCTGAGAATAAATGCTGCTTTGAGTTAGGGTAACTGTTTCAAATATTTTCAGGTTGAGGGCCAACAATTTAGTGCACATAAAATTGTTCTCGCATCCACGATCCCATACTTCCACGCAATGTTCATGAATGACATGGTTGAGTCCAGGAACAAAGAGATTGAAATCAAATGCATAGATGCTACGTAAGTCTGGATTATATGTCAATATTTAGGATATTAAGAGACTGCTACTGGAACTAAAATATGCTTATATAAAATTAACGTTTTCATTTTAGAGCTTTAGAGGCTTTGGTGAATTTTGCGTATACTGGAAAAGTAGTTCTGGACAAGAATAACGTTCAAAGCATTATGATTGGAGCGTCATTTCTTCAGCTAAATAAAGTTAGAGATGCGTGTGCCAATTATCTGTTACAAAGGTAGAGTATTTCACGTTTATGATATTATTATTTCCCCATTTCAGGTAATGTGTTACTAAGAAAGGTGGCTGATATCATATCTGATTCAAACATAGATCAGTACAAAAAAAGTTCATTAGAATCACTACAAATATTAAAGAAACTAGTATCATTGCTTTCTCATTTGGGCAAGGTCTTTGGAATGCATATGGCAATGTATAAATCATCTAAAAAAAGTAAATAATCCAAGCTGAATCACTGGCCGACACCTTTAAAATAGCAGACCCGATTGGGACCCCAGCAGCACTTGAAACAACAACAAGACAATGCTAGCCAGTATATTAAGCTATGTTCCTTTTAAATAATAATATCCCTAAAATAATAATCTACCAAAGTATAATTAATTTTAAAATTTTTAGAATTCATCCCCAAAATGCCCTAGGATTTCGTCATTTTGCTGAGTCACTTGGATCATCCACATTAGCTGATTCTGCAGAAAAATATATAGAATGGTATTTTCATGAGGTGTCACAAAATGAAGAATACTTGAATCTATCTGTCAATGAAATAAAAGATCTATTATTGAAAAATGATCTTAGAGTGGACAAGTAAGTGATTTCTATTAATTATATTATGCTCTTGGCGATATTTATCGTTTATTAATGATTGTCTTTGTTAACTTTTTATTAATCTCTCAATTGTGATATTTTAGTCATTGTTAAAGAACCTACCGAGAGAAGGGTAAATTTAGAAAGAGTACATAAATTGTTGTTAGAGATCGGTATATTAGAAGATAATTTCAGTACTTTAAAATTAGAATTTGGTAAAATTGAAAGAGATTCAGCGGAGCAGCAAGCAGCTTCTAAATATATCAAAGAAATCGGGAGAATTCTTTATAATTGTAGACATATACTATTAGAGAGGTTAAGCGTTATAGTAGAAGGTAAGGAAAGTGAAGAGGTATTAGACATTGTACAAGGTGATAAAAGTTTAAATATGACTGAAAAATTTGACTTGAGAACAGCCGCATCCTTGTTGCCGTGTATTGATGGTAATGAGGATACAACTAATCAACTAATTGACTCTATTCAACTTTATAGCGAACTGCTGAATGACGATGGTAAAACACATTTAATAAATTACGTTCTGAAAACTAGATTATCGCGTAGTGCAAAACTACGGCTAGAAAATACTTACAATACAATTGACCGCTTACTAGCTGATATAAAAACACATTTACTTACAAAAAAATCTGCAGCTGCGTTAGCAACTGAATTACATAATATTAGACAAGACGGGAAGACAATTGACGACTACGCAAAACAGATAGAAGAATTATTTCTCAATTTAACTATAGCTCAAGCAAATGGCAATGATAGAAACATTACAATTCTTAGAAAGGTCAACGAAAAACTTGCAATTAATGCCTTTTCCAATGGCCTAAAAAATACTGAACTGCGAACAATAGTAAAAGCTAGGGACTATTCCACACTAAAAGACGCTATAGTAGGCGCAAAAGATGAAGAAAAACTTAAGTTCTCAAATTCTAGTATGTCTGTATTTCATATGAGACAGAATAATAATAATTCGAATAGATTTAACAATTACGGTGGTCGTGGAAGAGGTTTCTCAAATAGATTTAATAACAATCGAGGTAGACCTTTTAATAATAATACTAGGTCGGGCAGTATAAATCCGAGAAATTTTAATAACAATAATTTCCGTAGACTAGGTCGGGGCTCCCGTGGAAGTCGTTCGTATTTTCGTGGCCATCAGCAAAATCGTAATATGGGTCAACAGAGATCTTATTTTACAGACGTAAGTGGATCAAATTATAACAATCCAAACCTTATGTCAAACGAAATTCCGTACGCAGAAAATTCAAATTTAAACCCGGGAATAAGCGGAATAGAGCAGAATAGGCGGTTTTTTCGTTCCTAACAATAAGTGTAAAAATTTAGAAGAACATGTAGTTTTAAGCTTAAATGGTATGAATTTTATTCAGGTGCATTACGAAATGCAAGATATGCTATTTTTAATAGACACCGGAGCTAGTATTAGTGTATTTTTTTCAGAGTACTTAAGAAAAGGTGAATATGTTGATACATCAAAAAAGGTAAAAATAATGGGTATAAGCGGTTCTACATTTTCCCTAGGCGCAACAAATGTTCGATTTTCGCTAAATAATATTGAAATTGAACACGAATATTTAGTACTTAATAAATTTAATTCAGGTATACAGGGTGTACTAGGTTCAGATTTTTTTTCGAAATACGGAGCAAGCATAAATTACGAGACATCAATATTTTCTTTTTGGGTTAACGATAACAAGGTATCGGTACCTATGATGTCGAATTTCGATGATTATATTTCAATACCACCTAGAAGCGAAATAGTAAAATACTGCTTAGCCGATCGTACCAGTGACTGTGTTATTTCTTCTGAGGAGTTGTGTGAGGGTGTGTTCGTTGCAGGTGTTATAGCGAGACCGGAGAATGGAAGAATTGCCGTGAGATTTCTGAATGTAAATGACCGCGAAATTAAGGTTAAAAATTTCACACCTAGATTAGAACCTATTGAGAATTATCAAATCTATAACTTTAACAAAAACGATAATTTATCTGTAGAACGCGTAGATAAAGTCTTAGATCTAATAGACACGTCGTCGCTAAACAACGAAGAAAAACTTTCAATCGAAAAACTATGCGCAAAATATGCAGACGTCTTTCACTTAGAGGGCGATTCTCTTACGGTTACTAATCTTTACCAACAGAGACTACAGCTCAAAGAAAACGCGGTTCCAGTTTATGTAAAACCTTATAGGCTTCCCCAGGCTCAAAAGTCAGAGATACATAGGCAGGTTCATAAAATGCTTGACGAGGGTATTATTGAAGAGGCTAAGTGCGAATGGTCTTCACCCCTTTTAATCGTACCTAAAAAAGCTACTAATGGCGAAAGGAAATGGAGAGTCGTTATTGACTACAGACTCGTAAACCGTCAATTAAAGGATGAAAAAATGCCTCTACCTTGCATCTCTGAAATATTAGACTCACTATCAGGAGCATTGTACTTTTCTCATCTCGATTTATCTCAAGGATACTACCAAGTCGAGTTACATAAAGATAGTAGGCCTTACACAGCATTTACTACTAATGAGGGTCAGTTTCAAATGAGAAGGTTACCTATGGGTTTAAAAATTAGTCCAAGTGCATTTTCTAGACTCATGACTGTTGCATTTTCTGGGTTAAATTATGAGTCTTGTTTTATTTATTTGGACGACCTAATAATATTCGGGAACTCATTACAACAACATAATAAAAATCTTGTTAAAGCTTTACAAAGACTTAGAGAAGTAAATTTGAAATTAAACCCTAATAAATGTGATTTTCTTAAAAAACAAATTTTATATTTAGGCCATGTGATTTCTTCAGATGGAATTTCTCCAGATCCCGAAAAATCCAGAGTGATAGCTAAATATCCAATACCTAGAAACGCTGATGAAGCTAAACGGTTCGTTGCATTTGCAAATTATTATCGAAAATTTATAAGTAATTTTGCACAAATAGCTCAACCTCTTAATGAATTATCGCGGAAAGGAATAAACTTTAATTGGACAGGCAAGTGTCAAACAGCATTTGATATTTTAAAAAAGGCACTTGTAAATCCACCTGTATTACAATATCCAAATTTTTCAGAAAATAATACATTCATTCTTAAAACAGATGCTAGTGGTTATGCTATTGGTTCGGTTCTATGTAATGGTAATGACAAGCCAGTAGCGTACGCTTCTCGTGTTTTAAATAAGGCCGAAAGGAATTACTGTACCATCGAAAAAGAATTGCTAGCCGTTGTTTGGAGTGTAAAACATTTTAGACCGTATCTGTATGGCAGAAAATTTGAAATACTTACGGATCATCGTCCACTCGTATATTTATTTAGCATGACAAACCCATCAAGTAGATTAACTAAATTTAGATTAGTTTTAGAGGAATATGATTTTACGGTAAATTACATAAAAGGTACACATAATGTTACAGCTGACGCTTTGTCGCGTATAAAAATCGATGTGAACGAACTGAAAGAAATGAGTGAGGGAATGATTAATAGTGTGAATGTGATTACGCGAGCACAGGAAAAAAATCAACAAATCAAAGAACAGGAAGATTTAATAAATTCTACGGATGAAAGGCTTGATCACCCTGGAATTGTAGAAATATTAAAACGACCTGATAATAGTATAGAATTACGGCCGATAGGAAAAGATGCATTTATTAAATATAAAAATAAAATAAACCATGGTAAAAATATGAATTATGCAAATTTTATATACGACGAAAAACTGCAAGTAATTTATTTTTGTCGAGATTACCGATCGACGTTTGACCTAGGTACATCGTTGAGGAATCTTGGAAATGTGTGCACAAGGTATAAAATTGCAGAAATATGTATAATAAAAAATATACAGACTAGTCAATTTATTAAAGATATATCGCGATATAAAAACGAAATATTAGAAAACGGTATTAAAATATGCATTATTAAGGACATAAAACGTATTGAAGACAAAGAAACGAGACAATTGATACTAAACGATTTTCACAACCTTTATACAGGAGGACATGCGGGTACTAACCGTATGTACAACAATATTAAGAAGTTTTATTTTTGGTCAGGTTTGAAGCGAGATGTAGATCAGTTTGTCAAAAAGTGCGATGAGTGTCAAAGATATAAATATAGTAAAGCTACCAAACAGCCAATGACAATAACATCTACAGCTACTTCAGCTTTCCAAAAAATTTTTCTTGATTTAGTTGGACCTATAAAGACTGACATTAAAAACAATTCATATATATTAACAATTCAGTGTGAACTCAGCAAATTTATAGAATGTTATCCATTACAAACGAAAGAAGCTTATGATGTAGCTAAGTCTTTTGTGGAGAATTTTGTACTACGGTATGGAATTCCACAAGAAATTGTCACAGATCAGGGAAAAGAATTTTTGGCAAACCTGTTTCAGGAATCATGTAAATTGCTAGGAATTAATACCTTAAATTCAACAGCTTATCACCATGAAACTCTAGGAGCTTTGGAAAACTCTCACAAACATTTAGGAGCTTATTTGCGTATTCAAGTGTCACAACATGCAGATAGTTGGAGTACGTGGGTACCATATTGGTGCTTTGCGTATAACAACACTGTGCATACCGAAACCAAATATACTCCTTATGAACTTGTGTTTGGAAAACAAAGCCAAATACCATCAAATATTGCCAATAACATAGATCCATTATATAACTTTGAGGATTATCCTAAAGAGCTTAAATATAGACTTCAAACTGCTTGTAATGATGCTAGAAATAATTTGATTGCATCCAAACAAAACCGGAAAATAAATTTCGATAAAAAATGTATTAATGTAGAGTATAACGTGGGAGATAAAGTGTTGATTCTCAACGAAAATAGGAATAGTAAATTAGATGCTTTGTATATAGGACCTTACGAGGTATTAGAAAATAAAAATCCAAATGTAGTGTTAAAAATAAATAATAGAAATGTAGAAGTACATAAAAATAGGATTAAGCTTTATTATGATTAGGATTAAGCTTTATTATGATACTAACTATATTATAAGTATTATAATTATATCTATCTATATATCATAAAAAAATATATATTGCTGTCTCAATATATATATATATTTTTTTTCGCCAGGGAGGTGTACTGGGCATATAAGGTCACAAGGGTATTGACTTCATATCCTGTAAACTATGTTTAATTTGTTAAGCAATACACAATATATTGCAATTGCCCAGCACAGCTTTTTGACGATTATTATTACATTGGGTAATCAGGTTATTGTTTAATTAATATAAGATTGCATACTGTGCATTTTGGCCAGCATATACGAATATTAAATTATAACAAATATAGTTTTATCGAAGCTTTCGTGATGTTCTTAATTCTCCTCAACCTATGAGAACCAAGCTGATTACAGTCAAGGTATTATTATATTATTACAGTCCTGGCAGGGTCGCCATGTAATCAGCTTGGTTCTCATAGGTTGAGGAGAATTAAGAACATCACGAAAGCTTCGATAAAACTATATTTGTTATAATTTAATATTCGTATATGCTGGCCAAAATGCACAGTATGCAATCTTATATTAATTAAACAATAACCTGATTACCTAATGTAATAATAATCGTCAAAAAGCTGTGCTGGGCAATTGCAATATATTGTGTATTGCTTAACAAATTAAACACAGTTTACAGGATATGAAGTCAATACCCTTGTGACCTTATATGCCCAGTACAATCAGTCTAAATAACCAAGCAGCAGATTATTTAAATAACTAAATATGAGCCAGTTTTACTTCATTTGAAGGGTTTGAGGCTGCATTTGCTGTGGAATTGCTCAGTGTTCTGGAGCACTCAGGATTAGTCAAACTCACTCAGGTTTCTAAAAAGAGAGATCCACTATGAGAGCACATACTATGACCACCTAGGTGATATACGTATGAGGGTGAGATTGGCAATGGAATACAGCTTCTTTATGATACCTTGAACAGTAAAGGACAGAGCTTTTAAACAATTATTTAGAAGATCACAAACACATCATTATGATAAAGAGTGCCCAGTCAGATAGCAAGTGTATGTACTTACGTTTGCATACCACCTTGTTTTTTCCTCTATGTTTCTTAATGGCATTTAAATATTTTGTTTTATACACGACTATATATGATAGTTTTTTTACGCTGAAGACCCAAATATATTAGGGAATGCGAAGAATATAGACTCCCGAACATAAAAAGGAACACTTTCTCACAAGTATTCCGGTATAATGTAGAAAATTAAGTATTCCATATTGCATGGTAAGGAATTAAAAAAATACTGTGTGTCGTTCTGAAAATATTGTATTATTATCTTTTACATTGTCGTCTTCAGTATAGTTTACTTTTCTGATAATCTTACCCCACATAGTGAAGACTTTTATAATTACATCAAAAAAATCGTATGATTAATCCTAATAGGAGTGTTTTTTTAAGCTTTTTTCCTGCAGCTGACGATATTAGCTTTACTTACCTATATATACTCAAAGACATATTATATGTCTTTGTATATACTCATATTGTTCATTAGTCATAAGTATAAAACCACACACAAAATTCTTGTACAATGAGAAATCTACATGGACATTAGCTGTTTTGTTTTAATAAATTGGGTGTACTAACAGATATAAACCGTAAAAAATCTTTTTGAAATAACTGTTAACGCATTTTAATAAATCGACGATTTTCTAGACTTTTAAGAAAATTCATATTTTGAACTTCTTTGTATGTCGAAAATTTTCTGAATCATGACCATAAAACCATATCTAATTATTGCTGTAGTTTAACTAGGATGTTGTTTTGCGTGGCCTGACTCTTTGTATTATTGAGTACACCTTTTATTTTATTTTATCTTATATTTTATTTGTCTTGTTTCATTTTGTCCTATTTCATTATCATCTAAAAAATGTTTTGTATTTTCGGTTAAAATTAAACTTCTCTGATGAATAAATGCTATTTTATTAGATATAAATAAAATAATGATCCATGTTTGAGTACTTAAAACTTGCTTAAATTAGCAGGCATGCTTTTAGTCACTGCCAGAAACCGAGCAAGTTCTCCTATTAAATATTGTTGTCTATTTTCATTGAAAGAAGACGTCGGAAAGCTTTAAGTTGTTACCAAATTGCAAATACAATAATTGAATTTAAAATATCCTGACTGTCCGTATACAAAAATATGAAGTCATGTTCTTTGTTTTGGAATTCACACAAACTATCGTTTTTATTTTATTAATCTTACAATCTTAGTCTTTGCTTCATGGAATAACCTCAACTTCGTAAATTTCGGTTTTTTTAATTTTTATTTTTACTCCTAGAAAAATGTGTATGCATAATTAATCTTTATGTACGTTTTAGTGAGGAACAAGTTTTTGAAGCTTGCATGAGGTGGGTGAAACACGATATCGATAAAAGAAAAGAATTTTTACCCGAACTTTTATCTTTGGTACGTCTGCCACTTCTGTCACCTTTATACATCACTGATAGGGTTCGAAATGAGGAACAGATACGATATTCTATACAGTGCAGGTAAATTTTAATATTAACTTATTTTCTTTACGTCAGTAAGTTCCGTAATGTATTTTAAAATATTCTAATTCAAAATTAAATTATTTTATTAGTAATTGTCCGTTTTCGTCGTAGTACCACAGCTTAGTATACTAAGCTGTGGTAGTACTGCTAAGCTTTTTTTTTTCAAAAGCGCCTGATGTTTGTTTTGTTTTCATTCATCGGCAAGTGGAATGTGAATATTTAGTTAAGTTATAATTTTTATTATCATCAATTTCTGCCGCTATGTACAAGAACTAAGTAGTGGGTTTTTTTTAACTAGGTGGTTAATTTTTAGAATTGGGTACCTAGATAAAAAAAACGATACAAATGTTCTGTTCTTCTTTTTATTTTGTTTCTGCAAATTTAATATTACAGAGGTTTATATTTTGTGGTGATCTTTAAATACAGTTCTAGTACTCTGTAGGTCGTAAATAATATGATGATTTTTTTCCATTTTAGAGATTTAGTAGATGAAGCTTTAACATTCCACCTTATACCGGAAAGGAGGGCACTCATTCAAAGTTTCCGTACAGAACCTCGAGTGTGTGACGTCAAAGGTTACATATATGTTGTTGGAGGTTTAAATAGGCATGGTAAGGTTTTATTTGATATGCTCTGTATTAGTAATTGATATCTTAATAGTAACAATTTCTTCTTTATTTCAACGGTAGAAAATCCATTTAATAAATTTAATTGATTAACAATATAACGTAAAACTAACAAAATGCAAAATCAACTAGATTACAAAATAGAACACAAATACAACAAACTAAATTAAAACATAGTCACCCTACCAGATTACGGAAGCCTAAATCATCTTTCACATAGTACAACATGTAGATATCTCTCAACAGTATCCAAACTCTTGAGGTGAATCAAGGCTGAGGGTATTGAAGAAAGGAGACATACGGTGACAAAGACCTATGAAAACCATAGTTTGTATGGTGTGTTGGTATGGCGAACATACTCCTGTTTCTAGTTATATACACAGTATTAAAGTGAATATACTGTAATGAGTGAAAACTGAAAATAATCACATTTAAAAGTTTAAATGAACAAAGTATGTCAGCGTGTTGTATTCACCCCTTCAATAATAAAATGTCATATACATTCATTACAGTGGCATAATTAATCAGAATCACTATAGATATTGGTACTTCTCTTAAAGGTCAATGATTATTCAAGACCAGAGCGCACCACAGAACTGTAAAACGAGCTGAATGAGTTAGGCCATATTTGGTGATGACACCCAGTCGTTTACAGCCGTCTTGCACAATCTTATTAACATGATTTCTAAAACTGAGTTTGCACAACCCAAATTCATTCAGGTCGTTGTATCGTTCAGTGGTGGGCTCTGGTCTTGAATATGCCTCTGTAGTTCGGTCAACTATCGATTCGTGTCAGATTGAAGCGTTCAGCGTAGGTTTTTACCTTCATTGGCCAGGCGCACGCCAAAATCACGGACCTCTGAAATAGATTTCAGCAAGGTTTTGTTCAAAGGGTATCCGCTTATAACCATGTTATTAGAACGGCTAAAGGTGAGAGAAATATTTCTTCACATTATAACAGACCGTTCCTCTCGGACTACAGAAACAATTTGTCAAGATGAGATGGCAAGTTTTGGGCGTCTATTTCGGTTTTCAATACACTTGTATGGTTTCAGGTCATCAGCAATGAATAGAAATACAGAGTACACAACAGAATTGGCAATATCGTTTAAACATAGATTGAAAAGTAAGGGACCACAATAAGACCTTTGTGCAACTTCAGGAATAACCATATTTCATTAGGGATAAAACTATTAGTACGTACATATAGGCTGCGACCCGATTAAAAACTAGAAATCCCTTTCACAATTGACTCACCAAAGCCTAAGAATCTCAATTTAGGAGGAAATTACGTTTCACTCGGTCGCCTTAGAAAATAGTATTGCTAGAAATACCATGACTTTACACTTCCACAAATAATTATGAAATAAAACAATGGGTCGTCAGAGTCTTCTTCATTCTGAGGCAATTCTGCATTAGGACACTCTCCATTCCCGGCACAGACAGCATCCCCGCGGACCGGCATCCACACGCATTTCCACATCCGGTCTTGCACGCACAGCTAATTAGGTTCAGGAGACTCGGTAGGGCAGTAATATTCTTGAACCTAAAAAATAACAACTCAATTAATATTTTACTAATGCAAAATGCTTTACCGTTTCATTTTTCTTCAACTTACCTGCAGGTACACGCGCAATGAATGTTGTCGAGCAGTCGCACACTAAAGGGCGCTTTAGACGGTGCCTTTTTTCGTGCGTTACCGCATGCGGCATTTTGTGCAGCAGCGCATGCAATATAACACACAAAGCCGTTGCCTTTTTATATCGTGCAACAT
This sequence comes from Pissodes strobi, assembly GCA_016904865.1. NCBI lineage: Eukaryota > Metazoa > Arthropoda > Insecta > Coleoptera > Curculionidae > Pissodes > Pissodes strobi. Next base: position 25,521 of record JAEQML010059256.1, read on the forward strand.
ATCATTTACACTTAAAATTTATATCAGTGCGTCTTACATATTTCAACATGGATGATTTGAAGTTTGGAGGTTTGTGTGCTGCGCTTATCATAATAGCGAGAAATAAACAACGTAATAAACGCAAGTGTTGAATACGGGAATTTCTAAAAAAGAAATATATCTAGCTATTGCTTTATAGAGAAAATGTTGTTAGATAGCGGTTGGTTCTGTCAAAACTTTACTTCAACTGAAGATGAAAGGCTTCAAATAACTAAAGAATTTGAAAACCTGTGGAACTTCCCACACTGCATAGGCGCTCTTGACAGGAAGCATGTGCAAATCCAATGTCCAGAGAATAGTGGGAGTTCCTTCTATAATTACAAAGGGACGTTTAGTATCGTCTTAATGGCAATCGTTGATGCGAACTATAAATTCATATATGCACATGCAGGATCTCAGGGACGAATGTCAGAAGGGAGCGTTTTCCACAGTATCTACCTCTTTCTGTAGAAGCTTAATAATAACGCATTAAATATACCAAAACCGACACCTCTTAAGACCATGTAGTTAGAAGTACTATATGTAATCGTGACAGATGACGCATTTCCTTTGACAGCCAATATTATGAAACTATTTCCGGTTAATATACCAGCAGGATCTCCAAGGAGAATATACAATTATAGACTGTCTAGAGCCTGACGCATTGTGGAAAATGGGTTCGGACTTTTATGAGCAGTTTTCGAATTTTTAGAAAACCAATAGCAGTGAAGCCAGATACCGCAGAGGCACTAGTTTTAATTTGCATTTACCTACATATTTATTTAAAAAGAAATGCCGTTTCCAAAAAAAAAAAATATTCTCCACCGGGAACATTTGATATCGAAAATGTGGATACAGGGGAAATAACACCAGGTACTTAGAGAAGAGATGCTGCTGGTGATACGGTTGATACGGGCATAATCAGTTTCAAAAAAATTCCGCGTAAAGCTGGAAATGATGCAAAGCTAATCAGAGAAGAATTTATGAATTATTTTGTATCAAAAGAAGACAGTGTTTCGTGGCAAGAAATATTTGCCGACAAGTAGTTATTATTCGTATATATACCCTAATAAAATGTTCACCATGCTCTAAAACCCAAATTATAAAAATCTAACTAACTAAAGTAACTATGTAAGATTAGTATAATTTAAAATTGATCGTATTTGACAATACCCTGTTTAGAACGATAAATAATGTAAATACAGGAGCAAATACATTTCGAGTTGTATAGACAACTTATTTCTATTTCACTACTTCCCTCATTCTCAATAGTGTTCTCTTGGATGTCATATTCTGAAACCTCAGCCACAGTGACCTTAGTTTCTCTGCCGCTGCGTAGCGTGTCACTATCCAAAATAAATAACATGGAAGTATAGGGAACTGCTTTTGTATGTTTCGGAGGTTCCGCTTCCACTTTTTTTCTTAGTAACTTTTGTTCTTTTGTATGTTCTTTATGTAAGTATGACCTCAAGCTCTTAATTTTGTTGCTTTGATGTTATACTGTATTTTGTACATAATTCCTGAACAGAATCGTTGCGTATAATCCCGTTTTTGTAATTAAGGTCTTCACATCGCCACAAGCAAGTGAAATTTTTATAGGACTCGATAAACTCGATAGTTCTATCCTTGTTCCATTCCATTTTGACGTAAAAAATGCGAAGAGGCAAAAGATAACGCAAACAAATTCCCAAAAGTCTCGGGAAACGCTGCGTCTCTTTGCCTTTTGACCCAAATAATTGGTGCGCTTTAAAGAGCGCATGCAGAGACGGATGCGTCATAGTTGCGCTACGACGCATGCATCAAGATGCATGAAAAAAGGCATCGTCTAAAGCGCCCTTAAGGGACAAAGTTGTCAGCTGCAAATCAGTAGCTTTTGCTTGGCGGCTAACTTGTTCTAATGCTGTAGCGAGGATCATCTAGGGTCGCATATTTCGCTCCTCATCATGTATGTGTATGAAAATATTAAATAATATTTTTTTTCTCTACACATTTGCTCCAGGCTGGTTAAAAACTCCAACTTCTTGAAAACGCCTTTCGTTGCCCTAGAGAACTTTCAGTGTTGATGCTTTTCCTTTTCCAAAAACAGCTGACGTTGAATCACAACGGGAACAGGCGTGAGTAAGGAGAATGGCTGACTTCACATTGCCAAGGCGCTCCTGTACCAATTCGCGCCTTGCTAGCTCTTCTCAAGGTGCCTGGGGCGAAAAAACATAACTTCTGGACTGGACAAGCATAGCAAGAAGATCCGTGTCTGTTGCAGCTATAGCAACGGTCAGTCTATTATTTTCCACTAACTGAAAGGCTGTCTGCACGGTCAAGGCATCCGCATCCCCGGGGTCCTGTCCTTAACCCTCTATGTTCGAGTGCAAGCTTCAGAAGGCGGATGCCCCCTTTCTGGTGTAGGCAGGGGCGGCTGGTACATAAGGACTGCAGAGCTGCAGAACCACTAAAATTTTCAGGAAACTACTTGACTAATTTCTTATGCTTACACTTAATAATTAACGATTCTTTAAAATAATAATGTAATACCAACAAGCATCCAATTTTCGGCCGGGAATGCTACTATTATAGGCCATTGCCGCTCAAACACACACTGCGAACCCACGAAGGATGACAGTTGACAATTAAATTTAATATAATTTCCTGGCGACGATATTTGAAAGCTCTTATCTGCACTGCTATTATTCGTGCACAGTCCTTCTCAACCTAAAGAGTGACACAACTGTCAATTCGCAAAAATGAGCTATTTATAAATTTTAATAGGGAAAATTCGGTAGTAATTTAGCAGCATTCGTGACAGTTTTTGCCTGTTTTTACAAGTATAAGTTCGCGCGCGTTTTATATAGTTAATTAGAAAATACATGTACTAATTATTTGATTTTTCTAGTTTGTTGTGATATTGTCTCGTTTTTGTTTGCTATTATTGTTAGTGGGCTGGTGTGTTGTATAGATTGTAGGCTTTGACAAAATGGACGTAGTGCATAATTTGCGAATGTTAAAAGATATTTTAAATACACTTACGAGGAAAAACTTGAAATGGAAAATAGAGGTATTATTTTGAGGGTTGCAAGTAAGTACCAGACGATAGCAAAGTTGTAATCGGGATAGTAATTCAAAACCTGCTCCCACAAGGCTGAAATTTTAAGGGCATATTCTATCAATAATTTAAAAAGTGCATGTAAGCAGCCAGCCTAGTTTGACGGTTGCAAGTGTCTGCCAGACGAGTATATAATAGTCAAGACGCTCGATGGGAGTGCGAGCGCAACAGACTTGTTCGAGTTCCAATGTCAGAAAAAGAGAATATGCTGTATTATATTACGAAGATACGATGAAGGATTACTGAAATTAAAGAAAAACAGAGTTATAT
>MU192486.1:2865-17007 GCA_016904865.1 Pissodes strobi
CGGTTTTTATCTGAGAGGGGGAAAACATCTTCTTTCTTTCTTTGACATACTGTTTTCACAATGCTGATTTGAGACAAAATATATTGAATAGAAAACGATTAAGAACGATTTCCTTTCCGAGTGAAAGTTGGCTATATTGTAATCTATTATACCGACAGTGCTAGTGTACAGGATCGCATTAAGGGATCGTCCGTTTAGGTTTGGACTAAGGGGTTTTGAAGAACTTGACAGGTGCTGATTTAAATGTACAAATTGGGTTGTACCCGGGGTGAAATAAATATATTCATGGATTTATTATGGCTCAGTCATTCTACATACATACAGGGTGTTATCACCAAACTATACGGTGAAAAACGATAGTTTCTACACGTGTTGGGGTGTCTCCCCAACAGTGCCTATCAACATTAAACATTAATATTATGATCATTTTTATGTCAAAACGGCAGTAGGAAAACTAATTTCAATATCTTAAATAATTTCAAGTTACTTCGCATGATTTGAATTAGCAAAACACTGCTTCGTAATAGAAAGTGGAACTATGGGATTTGTGCGCGAATGTATTTTTTGAAAATCTCCATTTATTAAGTAACCTTTCATCATGGTTTCTATGGTGACAGCGGAAGGTGTTTTGAGAAGGTAACGTCCATTTCTTCTTAATATTTTTGTTATATCCACGTAAAATATTATGCAGGGAAGGATTCTGTTAAATTAGAACTGGCTTGCCTTAGACGTAGAATTGTTTCTTATCTAGTCTTATTGATCTTTATCTTATCTTATATAGTGAATCCTTTTAAAGCAGGTTAAACTGTAACAAATGATCGTTTTTTCCTTAATATACAAGCATTTAAATAAGCTTTAGAGAAGCTTGTATGAAGTATGTTAAGGAGAATAATAGCTGAAATTGAAACGACCATTATTTTACATGCGAGACATAATGTATGAAATGTGTGATAAACAAAACGCGTCTGCGAATTAAAGGAAAAACGTCGAATTTTTCGGCTTGAATAGTCGCCAATAATAAAATTATATTTCAAGCATTGTTTTTCTGTCAGGCAAGAAAGTAAAAGGATATATCTAGTGAACATTCCAAATAATCGATCGATAAGTCTTTATTTTTAGGAGGAATTACATCAGGCCAAACGAGTTATTATTGATCAGCCAATATGTCGAAACGAGACCTAGGTGCTCAGTAAATAAGATGATGTTAGACGAATGTGGCACTGGAGTGCAAAAAGTTGAAACTGGTTTGGGCTATATTTATTCAAAATGTATATTTCAAATAATTTCATAATTCGCCAAATTTTTTAAACATGGTTCGACGCGACTTATTTTAATTAATAATTGTAATGTCACATATTACAGGTACCTAGAAAAAGTCATATATATCGAGGAAAGCCTAGCCGATCAAAAAATAAAAAATGTCCCATAAAACTATATTTGAGAATTAATTAAGCACAATCTGAAGAAATCATATCGCTAGGATTATAGATGTGAACAGAACTGTAACTAGTACTATTTAGGGCCATGTTCATATCATTGCTAATTTAATGCAATCGAACTGGTATATAGGGTATGACGACTATTCCGACGCATACGAACGCTTGCTAATATATATTTTTTCGTTTGTGTGTGTTTTCGAGTGGACTGAGTATAATCAATTAGTAGTGTTGTATATGATGGTGTGTATGTTTTTTTGGAGCCTAATTAATGCCGCACTTTTCCAATAAGCAAGTTTAAGATTGTAAGAATTATTAGTTAAAAACCAGAGGCCTATTGTAAAAATCCTCTCCATCAATAGAGAACAATAGAAATTCCATTATTGTAAAAAGCATTGGTGATAAGAATTTGCATGTTAAGCATTCTTTTTGCGTTGAGAGAGTTTTCCCATGCCGCACGATAATACATGTTTAAGATCAATAAATAATCAACTGCATTGACTGGACGTTGCATACAGGGTCGCTGGAAAATGGCAGAAGCTTTTAAATGTTGTAGGAACAAACCAAACAACAATTGGATCTGCATAGTATGTAACAACGTCTTTCATCCTAGCTGCTGCAAACGGACAAAAAATTATGAGATTATCTCAGAAAATTTTATTTGTTGCTCTATAGCCTGTCGGGAAGCCTTGGAAGCTGAGAAAAATGGGACCATAGATACATTGCAAATTCTTGTGAAGGAATTAAAGACAGAGTTGTCTCAAAAGAATCAATACATTGCCCGTTTAAAGAGGAATTACCAGGCTTATCAGGAAGATTATTCTACTAGAGAGAGTGAGCTGATAACGCAAGTGAATGGTTATGAAGAACAAATTTCCAATCTCCAGGATAAGATTGAAGAACAGAATCTTGAATTAATGAGATACAAGGACATACAGCGAGCTGATAATGAAATTCAGACGCATGCATCAACCTGTGAAAAATGGACCCATACGTACATTTCTACAAAGACCGGATCCTCCCAGACAGATACTACTTCCAGTATAATGGAGAACACTCTCAATGTAAATGCTGTGGCAACGCAAACTACTAAGGTTCAGTATGCAGAAACTTACGTCCAAACCTTGGACGATTTAGCTTCATCACTAGCATCAGAACTAAAAATGGCAAGTACTGAATCGTTAGGTACACAAACAAGCCCCGAATTGAAGGCCAGATGCAATAAGCAAATGGAGGTTCAAACTAGGGTTACATGTACGCTGAACCACAAAAATTCGATTGCTACTCGTCGCAATGAAAAAGTGCAACCTCTCGGTGAACAGCTGTCTAAGTCTTCCACTAATAAGCGCATTTTAGTAATGGGTAGCCCATCAAGTGTGAAGAATGTTCCAGGGCTTCTGAAATGCAAAGAAAAGCTTAAATTTGATGTTAATTGCCAATCTTTTTTCAATCCTATTAGCTTTGAGAACCTAGCGACGAAGGGCTTCTGCTTAAGCGAACACTTTTCGAAAAATGACTTTGTATTATTTTTGGACCCTCGTAGTGCTGAGAGGGATGCTCACAGGGGGGTGCCTCTGGAGAGCTTAATTTCTCCTTATTCAGAAACTAACTTATTAATAGTTGGAGCTTGGGACTCCACTAAGTCATTCAAGCAACAACAAGCAATATATGACTTCAGCCTTTAGGTTAAAAAACATCTGCACCATACAAATAGCAACGTTGTCTACTTCTCTCCAGATAAATTCATCTCAAATGCAAATGTATTTCGTGTGAATCCAATGGAACCATACTATTTCAAAAGAAATCTCATTCAATTTATTAGCGCTGAATATCTCAACAGATCTATAAGCTATGCTGAAAGTGAGCTACATTTTCAAGAACGGCTAGAAAGACTTTTGGGGAGACAGGACACATGGTTTCCGAGAATCTTAGCCATTCCAGGGAGCTTCCCACATCCCTGCGTGGAATGAACCTGTTTGATGTCTACCTACAGAGCCCAGAGAAAGAAGATCAACAACGAAATTTTCCAAAACACAGTTTAAACCAGAGCATCAACTAACACAAAGAAGAACTAGGCTAAGTCACAACATAAGCCGTGAGGGTATGTATACTACTCACCAAGGTATTCGGGGTAAAGGGGACAAGTTCTGTATAATACACCAGAACATTCAGTCAATCCAGACCAGCCAGGAAGCATTGGTGGATATCGAGATCAACAGCGAGCTGCTTCAGAACAACCATTGCCTGAATACTCAGGTTAATCTAAATAGATCATACATTCCTCTGCACAGGAGACTTCTTAACTAAAGTTCTTTTGTGTTCACTTGCATAATTCTTACTTGCTGAGTTTGTTCTTTCTTTAATATTCTGTAATAGCTATCCACCAAGAGTACTTGATTTATTTTATCTCTTCACAGCTCATTTTGGGTGGGGTCAGTCTTGCCCATATCTACTGTCCTGATTTTAAATACCCTAACATTTTTTTTTTTCAAATAAAAATTATAGCACCTAAACAAAGGGGGGGGGGGCGCAGTCTCGTAGATTGGGTCGGGCTGATGTCTGCCTTTAATACGGCTGTTTTTTATAAATAAAAAAATGTTGACTTTAGTTTTCCTTCCAAATATTCTATTACTCAGTCAAGTAAGCACTCTCTTTCTTGTTAATACAAAGACTTTCTTGGGTCATCGTTTTTGCTCTAGAAATATTTTATATAACATTGATCATATCTTTTGGCCTCATCTAGCTTAGTGTCAGCCAGTCTGTTCTCCAGACTTACTTTGTAATGTTAGTTACTTCATTTGTATTCAGAATAACTGTCTGTATCAATTTAACATTTAGTTTCAAGATTAAAATTTACCGCTAAATTTTTTTGCGGTTCACTTCCTGCGGCTTCAGAGTCTGCTTGGCATGACTGCATGACTGTCAACTTCAACGACACATTTTGTCGTTCCACGAAAAGCGTGGTTTGGGCATTGTCCTTTTAATTATGTTACCTTTTAAAATGTGACTTTTGACTTTTTAATTGTGATTTGACCATTGTTTGTTGGTGTTGTTTGATTACTCTTCGTCGATATGCTCTTCAGGTCCAATGACGAGTAAGTGTAAGAACCTCTACCATTTTCCTTTGTCTCTTTAAAAAAATTCACACAAAAAATTACAAAAAAAAACACCATTCTTAAATTACACACCTATTTAATGCCTTTCAAGTTTTAAACACTCTCAGAATCTTGATATAACATTGTCATTTTTATCATTTTCTTCTTAAAGTTCTCACAGCAGCCACTTTCTTCTGCTAATGGGTGGTTCTTCTACTTACTTTTCAGGTAACACTGATGATGGCTTAGGCCGAAAGCGCTCTGTTATGCTTTTATAGGAAGTCCTTTTGGATTAAATTTTACATGGAATACAAAGTGTTTCATTTAGTATGATTCATACATGCACACAGCTACTACTCTTCACTTAATTTTTCTTTTCTTTGGCGATTAATTTCTTGAGCTGCTTCTTCTTTTCGGTATAATCTTGTTTTGCAGTCGCAGTAGTTACCTGGTCTGCTCCCCTGCTTGCGTTCCTTGTGTAGGCTCGTCTCGCTTTGACACATAATTTTCTTTGCTCTGCGATTTCTTCATTCCACCAGTAGGGCATACTTCCGTTTCTTCTTGCAGCATTTGACCCACATATCTTTGACTCGTTGAATGCTTGTTTTAGGAGCTTTACGAGTGAGTCTGGGCTTTGAATAGGGGTTTGCGTGCTTTGTATGGTACTTTGCACAGTATTCTTAAATTTACTACTATCAATGCCAACTCTTCCTTTGATGTCAATTTTTTTTGGGGTGCTGTCTTTTACGGTGAATATTATGTGCCTATGCGGCGAAAACGGCTCATTATCAAGTACTTTCCAGTTTTCAATTTTTCTCGCGAGCCCTGGTGTTGAAAAAGTTACATCAATGTATGACGCACTGGCACCTCTAACAAAAGTTGGTTTGTTCTCTCTGTTTTGTACAACGAGCCCCATCGCCGCGCTCGCCTCCATTAAAAGGTTGCCCCTTCGGTCGCTCACTGGTGATCCCCATTCCTGCGATTTGGCATTGAAGTCTCCCAAGACGAGGGTCTCTCTTCCCCCATCTCTTACCATGTCCATGACGCCATTTATGTATGCCTCAAAGTCTTCTAGTGTGATGTTGGGTGACACGTAACAACCGTATATGTTAAAATCCTGCATTTGTAGGCCTATAATTCCGTTTCCCCTAAATATCTTTTCCACCCTAACTCCATGGTTTCTGAAGAAGATCGTTACGTCTTCCCTGTTGTCGGTTATCTACCCTTTATTTCTTGATAACTAACCCAAACTAACGCAAACTAACCCAAACTAACCCAAACTAACTCAAACTAACCCAAACTAACCGAAACTTAACCCGCACTTAACCCGCCCTTAACGTAAACTAACCCAAACAAATCTAACTATGATTTTGAGCGTCGCAAAATATCGGCCCTTAAATGGAGTCCTTAGGGTCCAAAATATTTTTAACGATTTAAAGGGCGCCCGCATCCCTGCCGAACGTCAACCCTTTCGGACGTCAAATCGCCTTTTTTCCTTTCGCACAGCCTCGCCCCTAGGGGCTTCGACTTTCTAATGTCCAGATTCGGTCGTCTCATCACCGACAACCCCCGATGGCTGATTTTCGTCGAACTCGGACTTGCCTAAAGACGAGTTTTATTCCGAGCTCACGTTCCCCAATACAAAGAATTTCAGATCCCAGAAAAATGAAAATTTTCAGACGAATTTTACATTTTATCGAATACCTACCTTATTTGAACTCCTATCGAAAAACTGTATAGAAACTTTTCGATTGACCTAACGACGCAAATACTGGCGCAAACCGATTTGAGATACCTCTTTTCGTTGCCGAGAAAAAGGCTAAAATATGAAAACCACGTTTGGTCAATTAAAAAAAAACGAAACGTCGTACAATCAAACTGGATACGACACATTATAGTACCCGACGAGACCCATATTTTTTCTATTTAAAGTTTGCCTCTAACTGTTACCGTTTTCGAATTATAGCCGATTTTCTGAAAATCTCGTGGCTTAACATGTACTCCTGAAATTTTCGATTTTTTTTTGAAAATACCCGTTTTCATGACGGAATCGATTAAAGGGGTCCATTTACATGTCATTAACGTAAAAATTAAATTGTTAAAAATCCACGACGGCGTCGTTCAAAATGGCGATTTTTTGTTTTCGAAATCGATGGGGCCGATTACGGGAAATGGGTTCGTCGGATCAAAAATCACGCAGAATACTTTTTTTAAGTCAAACGCGTGAGGGTGCTCTTTGGAGGGTCTCGTTCGCCCATCACCAAAATTCGATCTCGTCCGGCTCCTATCACGGAACCTATTCGCGGTAGGTTCCCGCCGACGTCAGATTCGAACTCGGAATCGTCGAAAACCCCCTAACCCGAATTTGAACTCATTCGGACGTCAAATCTCCTAGGCCCCTAAATGAGCCCATAGGTTCCAAAAATGTTTTTTTCGTGTATAGGACCGCCCTCCGAACAAAATTGACCAAAACTATGATTTTGGACGTCGCAAAATATTGGCCCCTAAATGGAGCCCCTAAGTTCCAAAAATGTTTTTTTCGTGTATAGCCAAAATTGACCAAAACTATGATTTTGGACGTCGCAAAATATCGGCCCTTAAATGAAGCCCCTACGTTTCAAAATATTTTAAACGCCCGCCGAACATTCCTGCCGAACGTCAATCCTTTCGGTCGTGAAATCGCCTTTTTTTCTTTCGCACAGCCTCGCCCCTAGGGGCCTCGATTTTCTTATGTCCAGATTCGGTCGTCTCATCACCGAAAACCCCCGACGGCTGATTTTTGTCGAACTCGGACTTGCCTAATTCTTTCGCTCGGAATTTTTCGGAGCTCCTCCTGTGTGTCCCCTAGACTCTTTAATATAGCATTAGTGATTGTACTGTGAGATGACATTTGCATAAATTTGACGCAATATTATTCAGTCATGTCAATGTTTTATATAGATTCTTGTGTATGATTTTATTAATAAAAGAATCTTGAGTTTGAGTTTGAATTAATTGCTCAACAACCGGTCCTAGTTCACTCAGCGCTTTTAATATTTATATGTGTGGGTCGTAGAGTTGAAGACAGTTGGACAGTTTGTACTCATTCCACGTCGGACCGTCTCGTCGCCGTCGCGTCACCGAGCGTGGACCTGTTTAATGTTCCAGGCATCGAGCACTGCGCGACTTTTCATTCGAAAACCTCGCCGCGACCTTCTTTTATAGTGATCTAGTAGCGTGCTTTCTATAATTGAGATTAGATCAGTAAAATCTCCCAGAGTATTTACATTTTTTACATATATCGGGGACGGAGCCCCGGTTTTCCACCCGGAATATGGGCAACGTCGACGAAGACGACACGTCTCAAATGTCTATCGATTCAGATACTGAGAAATCGCTAAACGAGAGAATTGCTGCCGGTTTACTCTCAAAACTAGAAGCACATCACATCACCTGCGACGAATGTGCACATCTATGGCAACTCTTAGGTAATGCTGACAAATCTGACGTATGAAAAATGAAAAGGTCTGCCCAATCTAAGATTGATACAGGTGAAACCAAGAAATGTATAGACACAAAACCCATCGTGCGAAACGAAATCTCGCCGGAGGCTACTAATAGCAAAAAACTCGAACTAGCCGAAAAAACGACGAACCTAACTACGAGAATGGGACGTTCAAAACAGCCTTTAAGACAGTTCCTTTTAAAAGGAATTTTAGGGCAGTACAACCAGATGTAGAAGGAGTACCACCCTTCCTTGTAAGCAACCTTTATGAGCCTCTATCGGACACCGAATTAGAGGAAACGAGCAGCATAGCCTAGTCGGCCGCTCACACAAGAAGACAGATTCTAGGTAGATCTAGGTCAAAAACGGCTAAAGCCAAGCCAAAGACGCCCTTAAAATCCAAAATTACACCCCCTCCTCCTGTCGTAATTAAAGGACGGCCGGTAGACCATAAGTAATTAACAAGTTACTTGAAAAACATGCACATAGATAAATACGCACTAGACTATACAAAAAAACTCCGTCATTATCTATTGCGACCTAGAGAAAGACTGGACTACCCTTAAGAGACATCTTGACCAAGAAAATGCCGAATATCACTCATATGCGCAATCAGGTCAAAAGACACATGCTTTTGTACTAAGGGGCCTTGATGGACAGATCTCGGCACAAGAAGTTAAAAACGCTTTGCCTGACGAGTACGACATGAATATTAAAGAAGTCTTTGTTATGAGTAAAACTCAAAGACTTCTTTTTCTAGTTGTACTGACATAACATTGTACCAATATTGAACAAACTATACCAGCAAGAGTTCTCGGCACTAAGAGGCAGCCAAGCCCAGCAGCGAGGCAAGCCAAGAGAGTTAGCCAGAAACAACCACAGGGAAAGCCACTAGACAACACGAATAGGCGACAGGTTGGTGGCAATAATGTCAGCTCAGATTTCAACGTGCATAATGTAAATAATAGTAACACTGCAAATAATATGTCTTCTAATTTTAAAGCTCTACACAACGTAGTTAATCGCATAAACAGCCTTGTAAATATCGAACATATAATACTTGCTTTGGAAGAGTACGCATTGATTCTAGAATCCTGCCAAGGAAATAAAATTAAAATCATACAAGCATCGATGCGCTTCTCTTCTAAAGAAGTCAATTAATATAGCATATAACAACAATGACGTTAAAAATTATCAGCTGGAATTGTCGCGGTATCCGTTCTAAACTCGGAGAATTCAAGCATTTCATTCAACACACTGATGCGAATATAATTTTTCTCGTTGAAACACAAATGAATAAACAACGATTTCGTGTTGAATTTTAAGCATTGGAACATAGAGAGAGATATGATAGGCCTGATCGACGAGGAGGGGGCGTGGCCTGCCTCATTCACAGATCGACCTGTTATAAGTTATAAGCAAGAGAATCGCAGACGTCCGATCACGCATTGAACATGTGTGCATCGAGATAACAGGCGGTCTGCGTTTCAATAAAGCGACTGTTATTCCAAGACAAATAGATACTATCCCTGAACTCTAAAATGAAGTCCGTACCATAGTTTCAAATTTCCAGCGCGTCCGCGATGCAACGTGTCCCGTAGTTGTAAAACAAACGTTCACAGAAAACCTACCTGATTCTATCCTCGAGTTAATATCCTTTCGTAATCGTGTCCGAAGCCGATGGCCGAGAAATCAGGCTCGAATAGACCGAGCACGAGTCGCAGCACTGACGGAAGCAATTAAGATGCAAATCCGTGATTATCGTTATTTTAAATGGATGGAATACATAAACAGTATAGACAGAAATGACGGCTCTCTGTAGAAGCTCGCCAAGCATGTTCGCGGAGGCACTGCAGAATTTCCGGTAAATCACCATCGTGGCAATGTCATAATTGACAATAGTGAGAAAGCGGAGGCCTTTGCGGACCACCTGGAGAGCGTATACGGGGAGACGCCTGATTCCAGGCCATTTCACGAACAAATCACAAACACCGCAAGTCTGTTTAGATACAGAAAGTATCAGATTGCTCCATCGGTTTTGAACAAACTGCTTGCTAATCACGCCGGCAGAGATTCGCAGAGATTCGCAGACTTCTGTGTCGTTTGCCCGGCCCGTATGGTATTCCGTATATTCTGTTGGAGAATATGCCGAATAAAACCATCATACACCTCATGCATATAGTAAATGCAATAATCCGCCTTCAGCACTTTCCTTCACCCGGAGAAAGGCTGTGATAATATTGTTTCCTAAACTCAATAAAGATGCGAGGTTTACCGCCTCCTATCGACCAATCTCGCTTTTAAATACCCTTGGAAAACTAACGGAGAAACTTCTGTTACCGAGAATCAGTAATGTAATGCAAATTTTGCCACCAGAGCAATTCGATTTCCGCTGCGGACATAGTACAAGTATGCTCGTAGCGAAGATCGCGCAGGATATTTATAATGGCTTCAATGAAAGCAAATTCACTGCATTGTTGCTTCCCGATATCGAGAATGCGTTTAACAAGGTATGACACGACGGTTTGCTGCATAAGCTATTTATAACACACAGCTTCCCATTGCACATAGGGGCCTTAATCGGGTCGTATCTTGAAGGACGTACTTTGCCCGTGCAATCCAGCGTAACGTGTCTATCGAGAGGCACATCAAATCAGGTGTGCCACAGGGAACGATATTATCTCCTCAGCTGTTTAGTCATTTTATAGCTGACTTTCGTTCTCACCTTTTTACCTTTTTCGCCTTGTACGCCGACGATACTGCGATTTATTCGCAATCAGCATTGGCACAAGTAACGAAAGAAAATCTCCAAAGCCACATTGATGATCTATTATCATATTACACTAACTGGAAAATGAGTTTGAATGCAGCAAAGACAGAACTAGGTATTGTAACAGTTCGATTTTGCCAATTTTAAAATTTTATTTATATGCCGCATTTAGGAAAGGAAGATGCTGTATTTTGCACTTATCGGTTCCTTAATTCTAAATTTATTGATTCTATTTGCTAACAATTCGCTTGAAATTGCCGCTTATCCTAATATGAATTAACTATATTCTAAATATAGGTTAACTATATATTTGTATTAGCAGTTATAACACGTTGTGACTCTATTTATTCTAGTTAATAAGCGATGCACATTATTATTAGAATAGCTTGGCTTGATTTGTATTACATTACGATAAACGGTCAACGAACCGATTTATATTTTTAGGAATTCTGTAAGCCTGCAAATACGCTGCATTTGACTTGTTGATACATATTTTAATTTTGTTGGCATATTTTATAACCTTTTGGGAACCCTTTGGTTGCGGAGCACCAATTACCGACTGCCATTTCTGAAGATTGTTAGATCGTTTTTGGACCTCTGCTTTAAATTAATTTATCGCTTTATACGACAAAATAGTTTTTGTGAGGTTCATTCCAAATAATAGGGATCCGTGTTTGTCGCTCTCGATTTAGATTTTTAAAGGTTTATTATTCTCGTAAGAGTATTTCCTAGCATTTCTTGAAAAATTTAATTTTTGCTCACTATTCGTGGCTTCCGCCGTCGTTTATCGTCCTAATAAACGAGAATTAAGGCGTTTATTGTCTTGGAATTATTCCCCGTATCGAAAACGCTCGGCTTGTTCAGTCCATCCCTACTTCTTAATCGGATAAAAGCCGGACAAATTGACGAAAACGATCGAGAGTTCTTTCTAGTTTGATCGTTTGGCGAGGAGAGAAGCCTTCTGCTAATGCAGTCGTAGAGACTCAACATTTTATTGTGATTCAATTCTACCCTTTCTTTGGGGATATATTGTATTGATTTTCTGTTTGTGTTTTGACACGACCGATTAATCGGGATCTGAATACTGCTGTATTAGGTAAGCATTTTCTCTGGATTAATCTTTTTTTATTGCCTGTGAAGTGCGTGGATGCCATGAGGCTAACAGTTTTTTTTAATTTTTATCTAGAGGCGTTCCACGTTCGTCAGATAAGACCGAGACTATCGAATCTCTCATAGTTAGCCCTCACACACACGATCGAGGTAATTATTGCTACCGTTTTGCCTAAATTAATGATTTAATTGCTTATCTGTGTTACCTTTTTTTTTTTGTGCATATACCGCCATTTGCTTTTGCGTCTCACATGTTATCTTATCTACTCCATTTTATCTAATCCGAATTTTTATTTTAATGTAACTTTAATTTTGATCATATCGGGAACTTTATATATTCTTTTAGGGGTGATTCATCCCTATCTTTGTTATATTCAAGTTGTCTGTACCTTGGTACATCTTTTATTTGCCGATAGTCATTGAAAATTCATGGATATTTTTTTTTGGGGGAATTTGTTTTATAAAGAATATATTATATTCATGCGAGGGGGGCTATGGTTTTTATTAAAGTAAGGGGGCTTCGTCTAATGCGTACTGGGTTATTTCAGGACTTTTTCCCGAGGGCCACCACCTTTTCCCGGAGGGTGCAACCTTTTTCCTGGAGGGCCACCACGCTTACCCACACGCCACTACCTTTACCTGCAGCTAGAATCACCCTGTTCTAGTGGGTTGGAAGCAGGCTTTACCCGCAGCACTTATCAGCCAATCTCGACACCAAGCTATCGAGACATCGGCTTTATCTTCTCTCGGGGCCATCGAGAGGCAGTACCTGAGGTATCTATAAGTGCCCGGAGCCCCCACCAGAGTTCGACGACCGGATTTGAGGTATTGTACAGAAGCTTTATGTTTCATTGAGTCGTTTGTTTATCAGTTTAATATAATCGCTCCTAGTTATCCGTCTGTTAATATAAATCAAACTTTTACCGCCAAGCGTCGAGATAGTTCATTAATTTTATTTTCATTTATTCACTGGTTTATCGGACCAGGTAATCTGTTTGCTCTGAATTTTCTCTCTTTTTAATATACGTCAAGCGTTGGCTCAATAATTTTATTCTTTTCATTCATTTATCAAGTAGTATAACCGCTCTGAAGTTTCTCTCTTTATAATATAATTCAAGCATCGACAGCCACGCTTTCAATAGTGTTATTTTAGTTTTGTTCCTTTATTAACTTATCTAGTCATTTGATTTCATTATTATAGCAGTTCATTGCTACATATTATAATCGCTACATTTAAAATCGGTGCAGCTATTAGCGCACGCATACCTAGTGGTAATTAGCTTAGTTAACGTCAAAGTGATCACTTCGATAAGTAGTATATAGTGCATTTAGTGGTAAGGCATAGAGAACCGAGTATTAACAACCGAATTGGTCTCCGTACAATCTCCATATTGTACTCTATTTCTCAATTTCAGTAATAGTCATCAGACCTTCCTTGGTCTTTGGAAATCGCAGATTTTACTGTAACTTATTGCGATGTTTAAAATAAAGAACTTAGTAGCCAATATATTGTTCCTTAAGTTATTAAATTGTGTTTTCTTGATAAGTTAAGTTAATTGGTTATAATCCCGCCTATATTCTCGTTTTCTTGTGGGTTTCAAATTAAGTACCGGTTGATTTTATGAGCTGACCTAGCCACCCTACACAACACCAGCAGAGCTTTTTCCGTTTAGTTGGCTAGAACGGATGGCGCTCAAACGACCCCACGACAGGGGCCGAGCTTTGCAATACAACTCTCCGGGGCTACGTTCCTTTTTAATTAATTTTAAAAAATAATCATTTTGGATTCAATCAGAAAAAAGGGTTGCAGTATCTTTACTCGGAAGTACGCCGCCACGGAGGTCACACCTAGGGGTAGTTTTTGAAAAAAAACTGAACTTTTCAAAACACGTTGGAGCGGTTCGTACTAAGAACATTCTCATTTGCAAAAGCTCAACTTGCTAGCGCAGCTAGATCCTATCTTAACCCGGCTAACAAGCTGACGGTCTATAGACCGGAGCTCTATGGCGCCCGGGTCTGGTGTTCCGTGGCTAAAACCCACATGAAACACATCCAAGTCATTCAGAATAAATATCTGCGATCAGCGTTTTCACTGACGGTTTTCGATCGCGTCAGTATCGAAGATTTACATGCAATGGCTAAGGTCGCGTACATCGATCAATTTGTCGATAAACTAGCCAGTAAATTCTTTGATTTTGGCGTCTGCAAATCTCCGTTGACCGCGAGGATCGCAGATGTTAGGTATAA
>MU192486.1:17107-28905 GCA_016904865.1 Pissodes strobi
ATACATGTTTCAATTTATCTCACCACCCTATATTATACTGTCCATTTTTTATTTTTATTTTAATTTTTTATGGCAGTGGCACACACACTAAAGGGAGATCCTATGGCGCTCGACGAGCGGTGTGTGTGCGAAGATGTTGATTGACACGGTTCTTGAATATTTGTAGGTTGTAATAAGTGGAAAACAGATGTCCTGGAAGTGAGTTCCACAGTGATGCAGTGCGCCAGACAAAGGAGTTCTGGTAAAGCGATGTTCTAGGTGTTTCTAGTTGTACGACGAACTGGTGCGCTCCTGCCGTCTGTCGGGACTGTCTGACAGGAGTTGCCAGGGACGGGATGATGCGGGCCAAATCCTGGGAACATCTGCCGTGAAAGTATCTGTAAAACAGAGACATATCGGCCACATGTCTGCGACGTTCCAGACTATCCAGATTCCGGGTCAACTCCGGATCCCCGATGAGACGCACAGCCCTCTTCTGAATGGAATCCAGCAGCTTTAGGGTATGCTTTGGTGCGGCACCCCAGATATGTGAGCAATATTCTTAGCACGGTCTTATTTGCGCTTTGTACAGCAACAGCAACTGCTGCGGTGTATAGAGCTTTTTGTTGCGAAATAGCGCACCAAGCTTCTGGGAGGCTGATTTTGCGATGTTAGCAACATGGTCATGCCATGACATATTGCTGTTGACCGAGACACCCAGCAGCCCGATTGACGAGGATGAAGGAATGGTCGATCCTGCCATAATGATGTGAGGGCCCGCTGTATTGCCCCTCTTAGTAAACGTTGCTGCTTGGGTCTTTGCTGCATTGAACTGGACCAAATTTCGGTCGCCCCAAGTTTGAACTTTCTCCAGGTCTTGATTAATTGCTGTAATCTGCTCCTGTCTGCGGTGATGAGTCTCAGTCGCTGGTAAGGGTTTTTCTGATCTAAAGTGGGAGACAAGGGTACTGTCATCTGCAAAACTGTAAACAGGATTATTTGTTTCGGTCAGCAGGTCATTAATATAGATGAGGAACAGAGTTGGTGAAAGTATTGCGCCCTGAGGCACGCCCGCGTTGATGGTGAATGTGTCCGAGATGTGTCTATCGACTGAAACGTGTAGGGATCGGTTCTTAAGGAAACTGGCCAGCCAGCTGCAGAGAGAGGCGGGCAGTCCCAAGGACGGCAGTTTGTTGAGCAGTCCGTCATGCCAAACTCTGTCGAATGCCTTTGAAATATCCAACGCAATCGCTCGAGACTCTCCGTAGTTTTCAATTGCCCTACTCCATATATGAGTGACATAGGCCAAAATATCTCCTGTCGATCTCTCTTTGCGAAAGCCGTATTGATTATCCCTGATTATTCTGTTGTTCTCGAGGTATTTGAGTAGTTGCTGATTGACTACACGTTCCATGACTTTGGAGATTATTGGAAGCAAGGCAATTGGGCGATAGTTTGAGGGCGTGGTTTTCTTGCCTTTTTTTGGAACAGGTTGCACTCGAGCGACTTTCCAAGAGGATGGGTAAATCCCTTTTCTGTAAGAAAGAGAAGAAAGTCTGGAAAAAACGGGTGTTAGTTCGTTGGCGCAGTTCTTTAGCACGATGGCAGGTATTCCGTCCGGTCCTGATGCCTTTTGCGTATCTAATTCTTCAAGGATTTTGCGAATATCACGGTGAGAAAACTTGACTTCTGCCATGGTAGTGTTGATGTTCGGTATGGTGGGGAGAGTCTTGCCTTGGGGCACGTCTAAGGTAGAGTGCGATGAAAACATTTTGGCGAGCATGTTTGCTTTTTCCTTGGCTGTAGTCGCCGTGATGCCACGTTCGTCCGTCAAAGGCGGGAGAGACGTTTTTGTAAAGTTGTTACTTACTGCCTTTGCTACCGACCAGAAATTCCTGGATCCACTGGGGCATTGCAAAAGTTTATTCCTGATCCTTTGATTGTGTTTGTCCTTAGTTTCTTCGATCACACGCTTGCACTCGTTTCTCGCTTCGATAAAATAATTGCGATTTTCAGCGGTCTGATTTTGCTGCCAGTACTTATAGGCTTGCTGTTTCCTTCCTATAGCTCTTTCGCATTTTTGTCGCACCAGGGCTTTCCTTTTGATGGTAACTTGATGGAATTTGGGATGTATGCTTCCATTCCTGAGGAGATTACTTGCATGATCTCTTCGCAGCAGTCTGACGGGTCGTCAGTGGCAAAGCAGACGTCGAGCCAAGGAAAATCTAGGTAGAACTGTCTTAGATCGTCCCAGTTTGCAGAATTGTAATGCCAGATTTTGCGAGGCAATGGTGGATCCTTCTCTATGGGTGGCAATTCACAAACCGGTGTAATAAGTTTGTGGTCGGAAGTACCTAATGGCGGACCAACTGTAACCTTGTACTGGTCAGGATTGGTGGTCAGAAAAAGATCCAGGAGGGCGGCGAATTCGCCCCTCTCTGAGATTCGAGTTGGTTCGTCTACAAGTTGAGTAAGCCCGCAGCTGATGGCAAATGTTTCAGCTTCTCTACCTTCGTTGTCGGTCTTGTTGTGATATTTGAGCCAGTTGGTGTTGTGGGCATTGAAGTCTCCCAGAACGATTATTTCTGAACTGGGGTGATCGACCTGTATTGAGTCAAAAGTGGTAGCTAGTGTTGTGAAAAAGCTTTGGTAGGCTCTATCGCTCGGAGGGCGATAGAGACAACATATAAACTTGGTTAATCCCTTGGCGGTGAACTTGAGCCACATGACGTCAAGGTTGTTCGGTTCGAGTGTTTCCTCGCGGTGACATGAAAGGTCGTTTCGGACAAAAAGGCATATTCCGAACTTATATCTAAATCGGGTATGTAAGTCGTAACCAGGATAGAGGTAGTTCACTGTTGTTGTTGTAGAACATACTTGTGTTTCTGTAAGGGCTAATATGTGTGGTCTATTTGCTTGTAGATGTTGGTGTACCGAATTTATGTTTGTATTTAGGCCTCTTATGTTGCAGAAATCTATTCTAAATTGGTTCGGTATCTTTGCTGTCTGTGAAATGCGGAATGAAGGGCTATACCCAAAGTTGGACCTATTTACCGGAACACCGCGCTTTTCTACCAGGAATTGCGTCCTCCCTAGAAGGCTGGTGTTTGGCAGCGTATATATTGTACATATTATCCTTTTAATATCCTTAAGGCAACAATAATCACTCTTATTTTCATAAGAAGTATCAGGATCGCAGGATCCGACTTCTAACAAAATCATATCACCGTTAAAAATACGTCTCCAAACAGGCTCCGCCTACCACTGTTCGGACTAGGGGGCGGGACTTGTTAGGGGACTCATGCTATAACAAAAGTACACCGATGAAACACAGTGTCTGGTATCTCTAAGTTTGGGACGCACCGTTAACAGCTCCCCCTGGACCTAGAAACAGCAGTAGCTGTTTCTATTACCTTTGTATTTAGTTGTATTTTCTGTATATATCTGTACAAGTTTAATTACTTACTTTCATAAGTATTTAAAAGTAAGTTAAAAATAATTCAGCGATTTATCGAGATGGCTGACAGTAGTCCAAAGGAAAGTCTTTCCTGAAAGCTTTAGAGCTAAATAACAGCGAAAATTATTCTCCAGAAGTCTGGAGTTGGAAGAGAGAGTTTGTGTGTGTTAAGTTAATTACTTTAAAACTTTTCAATCATTATTAGTTACCCAAATCAAGCATCAATTATAGCCCTGTCAGCGGGGAAACTTGAATAATTTAACGAAGGGATGAATTGGTGAGGGAAAGGTTATTACTTTTCCTGTTCTAAATATTATGCCTACCAAATTCCTAATTCTTTTGATCCATAACCCACAAGTTAAAAACTTTCAGGAAAAGTAAGTTCCTGGAAACGCAGTGATAATTAAGTATGCAAATGTAAAACGTATCTTTCCCTTGAATATTTATCCAGCTTAATATGCTTGTTTAAATTCTGCCCAGTAATATTTGACATAACTACCTACCTACAGAGGATTGTTATAAGGTTGATTTCCATGAACGTCTATATGCAAGAACTCTAAGCTTTTGAAATATATGCCAAAAATATAGAGAACACACTAGTGTTATCAGAATGGCGGCTTCTTAGGGACAAATATACCTACCTTTTATATCTATGTAGCGTTGCCACCATATGCATACGAATTTTTAGGAATAGTTAACAATACTGCTGGAAGCTGAAAAGTATATAACCGTTCTTTATAAGCTTTGGTGCTTATATTCTTATTTTTCTGTGTCTAGTGCGGTATATGCTAGCTCTCCGATAGATAAAAGCCCTATCCATTTTCTTGTATGCCAGGGCATTTACTTATTTTCCATTCAACGTTTTCCCTTGATCTTTCGAGCGCGTATAAGATGGATCACCTGATACTCTAATGAAATGAGTTTTATTTAGACTAATTTTTATAAAAATACTGTGTTATTGTACAACAATTAAATGGGTTCTTTATTTATAACCTATTTTAAATGTTGTCTATTAGGTATGGCAACGAAGTATGGATTCAAACAGTAACTATCTAAGCATCAAGGCTATGAGATTGCAAGAGTTATAATTTACAAATTTCAAGATCCAGCCAGAGCATTAAATATACAGTTTCTAAATAATCTCTGCCAAAAAAGTAGAAACTTTTATATAAATTATAACACAAGGAAGGAGAGTTTATTATAAAACAAAAACCGACCAGTATAGTTTAGTATCGAATTAAAAAAAGATGAATTTGCAGATGAACGTATGACTCTATTTATTTCCGTATGAGTTGCATATCTGTTCCAATAAATTTCTGGCATATTCTTCTGCAAGAATGTTTTCTTACAATGAAAAAATATCTCCTAGCGTTGGATTATATCGTTTTCATCATCTTCATCATTTGCAGCGTTGGCTATTCCATCTTTGGACATACGCCTCCCCACTACGATTCCATTCTTCTCTGTTTTGCGCGGTATTCATCGATTGTACACCTTCCTGTTATTGTAGGTCTACCTTCCATCTAGTTTTGGATCTGCCGCGCGATCTTCTCCCTAGTCTGGGTCTCCATTCTGTGACCTTTCTACTCCACATCTCGTCCGTTGTTCTTGCCAGGTGGCCAGCCCATTGCCACTTCGATTTCGCAACACACTCGGTTATATCCATGACTTTAGTTTTATCCCTAATCCACTCTATTGTTTTTCTATCTTGGAGTCTTATTCCTATCATCGATCTTTCCATCTTTCTTTGTGCGATTTTGAGCCTTCTGATAGAGGTTTCTGTCAGAGTCCACGTTTCCGACGCATATGTCATAACGGGCAAGATGCATTGGTTATAGACTCTAGATTTTAAATGTTGGGGAA
This sequence comes from Pissodes strobi, assembly GCA_016904865.1. Taxonomy (NCBI): domain Eukaryota; kingdom Metazoa; phylum Arthropoda; class Insecta; order Coleoptera; family Curculionidae; genus Pissodes; species Pissodes strobi. The sequence goes on from MU192486.1 coordinate 22,407, forward strand.
ATTTTGATCGAAAAACCGATCCTAATTTGCCAAAGGCAGCCCACCCCAGCTGGATTCTCCACGATATTTCTTTATTTTGGAGCTTTGGGTTGAACGTGATATTTTGTCCAAGATAGATATACTCTTGCACAACCTCAATCGTTTCTTTATTATTTATCTGTATGGGCAGAGCATTATCTTCACTAGCCATGATCTTGGTTTTCACTGTGTTCATTTTAAGTCCAATTTCTTCGGCTGCTTCCTTAAGCTGTATTGTCATCGTTCTGAGCTGTTCCATGCTACTTGATGTCAGTATATTGTCGGCAAATCGTAGGTGTGACAGGTGCTTTCCATTGATGTTGATGCCCATTTATTCCCAGTTGAGGGTTTTAAATATATCTTCGAGGGCATTTGTGAACAGTTTAGGAGAGATAGTATCTCCTTGTCTTAACTTCCACAGGCTCAGTTTCTTCGTGGACTTGGATTCCTTAGGTAGCGTGATCATATTATGAGGTTGATATATCGATAGTCAATATGACATCTCTTGAGCGCGTTGATTAATGCCCATTTTTCTACAGTATCGAACGCCTTTTCGAAGTCCAGAAAAGTTAGGTAGATAGGCCGGTTATATTCCTGACCCTTTTCTATGACTTGTCGTATGGTGTGTATATGGTCAATTGTACTGAACCCTTTTCTAAAGCCTGCTTGTTCAGGTGGTTGGAACATATCCAGACGTCTATATATTTTAAAGATGGGACAGGAGTGAGATTGGTCTGTAGTTTCTAAGGTCTTTTTTATCGCCATTTTTGTATATTAATATCACCTTGGCCTCTTTCCATTTAGGTAGTTATTTGTCCCTTTTCCAAGCAGTTGTTAAATAGTTGTTCCAGATTATATAGTAGCTTGTTACCTCCCAACTTGATAAGCTCTACCACTATCTTATCAGGACCAGCTGCCTTGTTATTTTTCATCTGCTTAAGGGCAAGTTTTATTTCGTATTTACAGATTGGTGGTATATCTTCTGAGTGATATTTGGTGAGTACTTCCCTTCGGTCTAAGGGTTTAGCTTTGGGTTCTAGTTCTAGAGTATAAATCACGGTAGAGCATTTCTACATGTCTTGAAATTTCTTCTCTGCTTATAAGAACTATAATATGTTTTCCGTTTTCATCTATCAGGCATGTTATATTAGATTTCTCCTCTGCTATTTGTCTCCTGAATATATTTGGTCCCTTGTTTTGCTCGATTATATTTTTTATAGTTTCTTCATTATGTGTAGCTACATCCGTTCTAACCATTCTTCTTATTTCCTTATTTCTTCTTTTCAACCCTTCCCCTGTTAGTTTGGATTTCTCTTTGTTTCGTTCCGCGATCATATTCCTTGTTTCTTCCGAGATTTTATTTTCCCTATTGGTTTTTATCTGTTTTTCACGAGTTAGTTGTTCGATGATTCTGTTTATTGTTCCAAGAATATATTCGTTATGGTTGTTGATATCCATATTGTCGTTCGGAGGGTTACATATGAGTGCATTTTCTACTCTGTTTTGGTATTCGCTGTGGTTATATCGTTTTGCATATATTATATACATGAACTATTGTAGCGTTGCAAATGTTACAAAATTCAGTAATACAGTTTCTTCCCTGTCACTACTAGATTTATGTTGTCGATATTCTCGTTACTTTTATCGGAACGCACCCCAACCAGTATCGACGAATGCAATTCCGAAGGGTTCATGGTCGCCCCGCGTCTTCGAACGGAATCGAACGTTCTCTCGACGCACGCTTTGGATAATTTTGCCAATTGACTCTTCCGTGCATTGAATGCGTACGGAGTAAAGACAAGTATTAATATCGCGATATTATCGTCGTTATTTTTGACCATCAGGTCCATTTTCTGCATAAATTTGTCGTGAGATAAATTGGCAAATATGCTGCCATATATATTTTCTCATATTATCGGCCGTATCGTCTCGCAAACTTATTTTACGTATACTGAGATTACCCTTCCTATATTGGATAATTCAAATTATTTATAATTTAACTAGGGTCTTTCATCGGTGTTGAACTTCCTTCTTTGGCCTGATTTTTCACTAAACTAGAGAGTTTCTCCGGTTCCATTCCGCCAGTCTTTTGTCGAGGTGATTTAAAGAGATGGTTTTTAGGAAGACATTGTAGGGAAATAATTATCTAAAAACCCTACTTCTCGGTGACAACACAAACATAATTATGTACAGATCAGATATATAAGAATATCGTGAAATCTGGAAATGAAATGTATGAACTCAACCTAGAATTGACTTCAGCCAGCGTACCAAAATAAACATCCGGATCTCAATTAAACTATTTATCTAAATAATAAATGCTTTTACTTACATAACCGCACAAAGGATAATTAATTGGATCCCAATTTAAGTTGAGGTTATGGTATCGCACCTAAAATAATGAGAAGATTATTTGAAATGATTATCTTCCTAATGATCAGAGTATTAAGTCTTAATCTAAAGTCCTATATCATTAATATTGCTCAATTCCTATTTTTGAAATACTTAGTTCTAACTAAATTGTGAGCCCTTAAAGTTCTGACTAAGCATAGTTAATCACAAAACACCGTAAATAAGAATAATTTTACTAAACAAAACTTTTTTAAACTAATCCGATGGCAGCGATAATATTATTAGACAAATAAGCAGTTAATAAGAATATATTAAATCAATGATTTAACCTGTGAATAAAATATATAGTCGGTGAATATCTACAGCGGAAATCGAAGTGAGATCAATTCGGCGACCAGCATTAAGGCGAAAATCTAAAGTTGCATTTAAGTAAGATGGTTTACTGCCATGAGACTTACAGCAAATTACAGTACAAGTGTAGTGTTTAAGTAGGTAGACGCAATACTAGAATAAATCAGATAATTACTATAACATTGGCAAGAAATTCGCTAACCCAGATATTATCAGATATGATAATGAAGAAAGTAAGTATTTCTAAACCAAATTACAGTAATAGTACGATACAAGATAATAGATGCCCTAAAGTCATTTAACGGTAAGTTCAATAAAACAAATGCGGTAAGTAATAATTATATAACAGTTAAGGCGTAGCCTTTAGGTAAATGTAGGTATTACAAAAAGTTAAGTGAAATAATTACGGTCATATTAGCTAGGCATTCGATAACCGAGATAATATGAGACACGATAGTGAAGAAACTCTGTATCAATTAATTAAATAGCGCTAATAAATGGTAATAGATACAATAAACGATAATTATCTAATAAAAGTCACTTAACGGTAAGTTCGAAAAGAATTAGGCTAGGTAATTATAGGGCCTACTTGTATTCTATAGATCCTATGGACGTGGAATCCACTGGAAGAAGTTGGTGGCTAGTCCTCAACTCCCACAAATACTTGGCTGGCCACAATTAGGGCTTTGGCGCTTCCCGCGAAGCTACGTTTCACACCATTTGGTCAGCATCACCTCGACAAAAGGCTTTAGACTGGCGGAATGAAACCGGAGAAACTCTCTAGTTTAGTGAAAAACCAGGCCAAAGAAGGTAGTTCCGCCCCGATGAATGACCCTAGTTAAATTATAAATAATTTTAATTATCCAATATAGGAAGGGTAATCTCAGTATACGTAAAATACGATACGGCCGATAATATGCCGACAAATCAATGCAGAAAATGTACCTGATGGTCAAAAACAACGACGATAATATCGCGATAATAATACTCGTCTTTGATCTAATTCCGTATGCGTTCAGTGCACGGAAGAGTCAATTGGCAAAATTATCTTATGCGTGCGTCAAGAGAACGTTCGAATACGCGGGGCGACCATGAACCCTTCGGAACTGCATTCGTTGATACTGGTTGGGGTGCGTTCGGATAAAAGTAACGAGAATATCGACAACATAAATCAAGTAGTGACAGGGAAGAAACTGTATTACTGCATTTTGTAGCATTTGCAACGCTACAATAGTTCATGTATAATATATATGCAAAACGATGTAACCCAACGCTAGGAGATATTTTTTCATTGTAAAAAAACATTATTGCAGAAGAATATGCCAGAAATTTATTGGAACAGTTACGCAACTCATACTGAAGCAGTTATTAATTTTTCTTCTTTGTCCGTTGACTCTCGTGAGAGTATGGTGACATCATGTCTCAATGGCTTTTATGGTGGTTCTCCATCCTTGCCTGTCTTGGGCTGCTAGGGACGCTTCTTGGATTCCATGGCCGATAATATCTTTAGTTTGGTATATCCATCTTGTCGGTGACCTGCCCCTTGGTCTTTTGCTATTTATTTTTCCCTGTATAATAAGTCTTTCTAGGCCATCTGTTCTTCTTGCTATGTGTCCAAAAAATCTTAGGTATGACTGATTAATTTTTGTTGAGAGTCTAGTTTTTATTTTTAGTTAATTAAGTATAGAGGCATTTGTTCGATGTTCTGTATATGCTATTCTTAGCATTCTTCTATACGCCCAGGTTTCAAAAGCATCTATTTTTCTGCGATTTGTTAGTTTTAGTGTCGTATGTGGCTATAGGGAAAATCAATGTATTGAGCAGTTTTAATTTATTCTTCTGCGATATTGCTGTGTCTTTCCATATTCGAGTAAGCTTTATGGTAGAGTTTCGTGCTATTGCGAGTCTCCGTTTAATCTCCTCATCGCATCCTTCTTTATTTGTCAGAAGAGAGCCAAGGTATACAAACTTTTCAACAACTTCAAAGCCGCCGATTTCTTTGATATTTGTAGGGTTGCGATCCACTATCATTACCTGACTTTTCTTTTTGTTTAACATCAAACCATGTTCTCTACTAATTTTATCCAGTTTTGTCATTATCTGTATAGGTTCTTCCTCTGAGCAAGCAATGATTAGAGTGTCATCCGCATATCTAAGGTTTGTGATTTTTTGCCACCAATAGTAATTCCTCCTTTCCAACCTTGCAACACTTTCCTCATAATGTATTCGCCATAAATGTTAAAAAGTAAGGGCGAGACAATGCATCCCTGTCTGACACCAGCGTTAGGTCTAAATGCTTTGGATATAGTGTTATTAACTTTTATTTTCCCATAGCTGTTTTCATAGAGATTTTTAAGGAGGAGAATGAGATGAGCTGGCACTCCCATGTTCTCTAGCACCAGCCAGAGCTTTTTCCATTTGACGCAGTCGAAAGCCTTGCTATAGTCAACAAAGCAAAGGTAGGTTTTGACGTTAAATTCATATGCCTTTTCAATTATTTGTCGAGTGTTCAAAATCTGTTCCCTTGTACCTTTGCCTGACATAAATCCGGTTTGTTCGTCTGGAGGTTGTGGTAGGAGGAAAGCTTTTAAGCGATTGTTAATAACGTAAAGGATAATTTTGCTTACGTGTGACATTAGCGCAATGGTTCGGTAATTACTACAGTCCAGAGGCGACCCTTTCTAGTGTAAAGGCATATATATTGATTCACACCAGTCTTTCGGCCATCCACCAGTCTTCCACATAAGTTCGCACAGTCGATAAATAGTATCTATCCCCAGTTCTCCCATTGCTTTAATTGTTTGAGCTGTGATTCCATCTCCGCCTGCAGATTTTTTGTTTTTTAGTGAATTGATGGCTTTTTCTATTTCGGATTTTAAAATTGGGGGTTCTTTTTCCATTTCGTGTACCGTTTGTTGCTGTTCATTTGTGTCTGCATTACTAAATAGTTTTTCACAGTATTGCCTCCATACCTCGGCTATGCCAGTGGGGTCTGTAATTGTTAGTCCTTTATCATTTTTTATTATTTGCGTTTGTGGTTTGAATTCTCTGGCTAGATATTTAACTTTTTGGTATATTTCGTGGGTCCTATTATTGTTTGCATGTTCTTCCAGTTCTTTGCATATGTTTGAAATGTGTTTGTTTTTGTCGGCTTTACATGCTTTTTGAATTGCTTTATCAAGTTTTGTCTTCTCTTCTTGACTAATAGCATTTAAGGAAACTTTCTGCTTGCGTGACTCTATTAAAATTGTTGTTTCTTTTGTCATCCAATGCTTTTTTTTGATTGGAGCAGTTTCTTTAAACTCGTTTGTACCGGACACTATCCATGATTTTATTGCGTTCCATGACTCATTTACATCCTCAGTAACCTGCGGTGGTCCTGTTGCTTTCAGTTTCTATTGAAACCTGTTTGGTTCAGGCGTAGGTATTTTTTGGTTAGGTTTTGTGAGATGGATTTTCTTTAGTTTTACACTAAGGCAAGACTTTAGTAATTTATGATCGGATCCGCAGATTGCTCCGAGCCGTGCGCAACTGTTCTTTATTGATGTCCGCCATCGTGTTCTTATCAATGTGTAGTCTATTTGGTTTTTGCAGAGACCTGATGGAGATGTCCATGTTGAAAGGCGACGCGGGTGGTGTTTAATAACTGTGTTTGTAATTGTCAATCTGTTTTCCGTGCAAAATTGTATAAGTAATAGAAGTAATTGTAATCAAAGTCTTATCTCCACAAATTCAATTTATTAAAACGGGAACCGGTTTCGACTGCTAATATGTTACA
>JAEQML010059260.1:0-28901 GCA_016904865.1 Pissodes strobi
TCTAGTTTTCGGGAATAGATCCCCATTATTATTATGATTTAGCCTTACGGCATTTGCACTCCCTCTAAAGGGATCATTCACTTATACCAGATATCCCGGATATCAAAAGGATTAAGCTCTGAGGGAACACTTTACATGTTATGGAAGTAGAATTCAGCTGGAGGGATAGAGGGTTCATCGCAATACAGAACCATAGCGGGCTGAGGGCGTCTCCTTGAAATATACCTCTTTTGATTGGTATGTTTTCGGTGGCATCTACGAATGTCCTACAAATTTTCGGACGGTACGGGCTGTTGCCAGAAGTACTGCTTTCTGTATCAATTTGAAGAGATGTTCGCTCAATGCGAGTTCCTTGATGTTTGGAATGAGTCCTGTTGATAACACAATGATTGGCACCGTTCTTACTCTCTCCATTCACCTTTGTTGTAAATCTCGTTATTTGGCGATCTCTTCGACGTGCTTGATTTGCAAATTGTTGTTGTTGGGTATGGCGATGTCGATCAGCGTGGCTTCCTTAGCCCGCTTATCTACGAGAATGATGTCCGGTCTATTGTGGGTCGCCGTCTGGTCAGTAAGCACAGTGCGGTCCCAGTAGATCTTATAGTTGTTACTTTCTAAAACAGATTCGGGAGTGTATTTATAGTAACTTTTCTTTGCCGTCTGCAGCAGCAACAGCTTGTCTGCTAGTTCCTGATGGATTATCTTCGCAACTGCATCGTGCCTGACTTTATATTCTGATGCTGCGAACGTTTGGCATCCTCCTGTATTATGCTGGATGCATGGTCTCAGTGATTTGGCAGCCGTATCAACATCGATCATCCGCCACCGAAACATCTCCAATTATGTACTTGAGATAGATTCTGGTGGGAATCACTTGATCTTGAATAGCCAGCAGAAAGCCCTCCGTTTCGAGGAACAATTGTCCTGAAACTAACCAATAGTTCGACTCGACGCTGTATTGTCGACGTGATCCTGGTTAGCTTCATTCGCATGCCTCCCATCTAAGGGCTTTTCCTTCCACATTCGTATTTCCTCAAGGCCGGTATGATGGTGGTCTTGAACCTGGTGTTCTTTTAAAAGCTGTGATGTAGAGTCAGCTATGTTACACACTGCCATTATGAACTTCTGAGGAATTCGCTTTCCTGTGAAAATAATTACGCAGATTGTTTATTTGCTTGTAGATCCGCTGGACCTCTTCCACCTAGATGTTCTGGCAAGGTTGTTCGCTCCACTGCGCTCCTCGGATAGAGTTTGTGTGCTCTTGTAAGTAAGGTTCTTGGTTTCCACTGGAGATTTTCAATGTCAGTGCTGGTCCATGCTACCAATCCAAACGAGTATCCAAGAACTGAAACGGCATAAGCTTTGATAAATTCTTCTGTTAATTCAGCATTCATTGCGCCATGTGATATGTGTATTGTTTGTTTCATTCCGAAATACTTGTAAAATTCATCTCCCTTCATTGCCTCGATGTTCTTGGCCGTCCCTAAGTTCAAAGTGACCTGGACATACTTTACCTCGTACGATGTTCACTGTATGGCACTTTTCCAGTCCAAACTGCATTCCAATATCCATGGAGAATTTTCTACAATCTTCAACATTTGCTTCAGCTGGTTTTTGGTAGCTCCCGTAAGTTTTAGGTCATCCATATACAGCAAATGATTGATCATCTCTCCTGCTTCGTTGTTGTTTTTGATATTGTATCCATAGGAAGTAGAATTCAGCTGGTGGGATAGAGGGTTCACCGCAATACAGAACCATAGCGGGCTGAGGGCGTCTCCTTGAAATATACCTCTTTTTATTGGTATGTTTTCGGTGGTAATCCCGGCTTCATTAAGATATATTTTCTATTCCCAAGATGTCATGCATGCCTTAAAAAGTTAACAATGTCAGTCTTATATACATGAAGAATCTTTAGTAGCCACGCATGAGGTACAGAGTCGTAAGCCTTTTTATAATCGATGTAAGCCATATACAGATTCCTACGCTTGGAAAATGCCTAGTTACAGATAACAGAGTCGATTATGAGTTGCTCCTTGTACCCCATTGAACCCTTAGCGCATCCTTTCTGTTAGTCAGCTTGTCAGCTATGATCTTGTTTCGCTCACAGCGGGCATATAGCCAATGCGTTAAGCAGGTTGTTATCACTTTGTACATCGTTGGGAGACGCATGATTGGTCGGTACTTGGATAGATCCTCCGTGTTTACCGGGTCCTTTGATAGAAGGTATGGTAGCATATTTTCAGGATTGGCGATTACGTCATAAATTAAATATGTTAATTTTTCGTGGGTAGATTGGAGTTTCTTGAGCCAGTAGTTCTGTATTCCATCTGGACCAGGTGCCTTCCAGTTATGGGTATCTCTGATGACGTTTGTCACTTCTGCTGCCGTAAACGGCTCGTCAGGCCTGAGGAGGTCCGGCGCTCCCCCGTAATCCAGCCTGCTTCAATGTTGCAGTGGGTCGGTGTTCCCAACTGTTCTCTCAAAAATTGTTCAACATCCTCACTGCTGGGGGATTTGTTGTTCGATTCTCTAGCACTCGTATTTAAAGCCCTGTAGAATTTTTTTTCTGATCGTTGGAATAAGACATTATCTCGTTTTCTTTTATTACTGGATTTGTATCTCTTTAAACGCCCTGAAAACACAGATAATTTTTGTTTTACAGTATCAAGGCATTGCTGGTGTGTTTGGTTTTCTGGATCATCACGAGCATGGATTCGATATAGAGTCATGATTGAACGAACGCAAGTTTCCAGCCTATGGGACCTTACTCCGTCGATGTACACTTTTAGCCTTCCTATATCTCTTTGTATGTCATCAATCTTAGCATTCAATCTTCTTTCCCAATGAGGTGTTTGTGGCTCGTCCACTGTTTGCGCCGTTCCCTTTGTTCTTACTTTGGTTCTCAGGATTCGGGCAATGGCCCTTCCAGCGCAGTAGATTAACATATGGAAGTGGTCCATTGTGTTCGCCTGGGTGATATAGTTTGACAGAATTCGGTGGTTCATAATAGTAAGGGCGATTCCTAATTTCTTTGAGGGGTTCACCCTAGGTAATGATGGTCTACTTAATGGGTCGGTGCCATTGCCATTGATGGTTTCTCTAACAGGGGAGAAATTCATCTTATTCGGTTAGGTATTTAGAAACTTCCTCACTATGTGGCAGGTTTGGAGTACAACAGTCCTCTGAACTATACCGACAAGTTGGGCAGGAAGATCCAACCTACCAAGGTTTTTATGTAGGTTCTTTGTTACAACGCCTGTAACGGACACAACAATCGGTATTACACTTGTACTGACCAGCTGCCAGGTGTGTTGCAAATCTATAGCAAGATTTTGGTATTTTCTGATTTTCTCTTGCTGGGTTTTAAGGAGATTAGTTGTCAGTGAACAAGCAATGTCATGATGATGGCAGATTAGAATTATTATTATTATTATTATTATTATTATTTTTATTATTATTATTATTATTATTATCATTATACTTACTGTGTTGGTAGTCAGTTTCAGTTCAGCCAAAGAAATTGCATTGTAAGTCGTTATCGGATTTTGCAGGCTGACTAAATCGGGTGTGACTTCTGCCAGTCTCTTTTCGTAGTTGAACATGTCTTTTCCAAATTTGGCCGCGTTGTTCCTCGTAGAACTTAGAGATATCACAATGTCCCTTATGTAATCCATATAGGCCGTTAAAATCTATAAAACAAAAAAGGGGTCAAATCACTAGACTAACTTGTTATGTCAAACCTACGGATTAGCTAAACCGAGTTATAACCTCCCGCAACGTTGCTCGATCACGCAGCAACCCGACTTTAAATAACGAATGCAGTGGTTGTCGATCAGTTCAACGTTTGTATTTGAAAGTTTTTCTAGCTCTACTAAATACTAAAAAAAAAATAAAATGTAACAACATAAGTATATTTCAAATTTTAGGCCATTAATTTGTGACATATTATGTTCATATTAGAATTTTTTCTGAAAGTCGCTAATAGCATCACCCATTTCGATATAGACTAATTTAGGAACACCCGGTATGAGGCTTTATTAATTATAAAAAAAAAAACAAAATAGTGCGTTTAAAAACACTGCAACACAATATGTCTGGCCCATAAATTATTTAAATTGTTTTCTAGAATGAAAAAACGAAAAACTACACAAACTTATTTTCTAGTCTACGAATTGTTTAAACTTTCTTCCAGCCTTTAACAACGTTGTCGGATCACACAACAACCTGGTCTCAAATAAAGAACAATGATAGGCTTTAATCAAATTTTGATGAGATTTTAAGTCTAGCAGAACTTAGACAGCAAAAAAAGCAAAAAAACGTGCATGCAAAACAATTTTTGTCTGATCTATATTGTATTCCAGCCACCGGCAAAGTTGTCGGATTACGCAGCCACGCGGCTTCAAATAATAAAGGCAGCGGTAGATGACACAGACACATCAGACACGATTTTATTCATTTTTGGGCAGTTTTTATATTTAAATGCGTTGGTTCTCGTAGAACTTACATATAAAAATACTCTCTATATACTCTATAATAATATAGACCTTTAACGTGCAAATTGTTGTGTTAGATGGCAACGTTGCCCGATGAATCAACAATATGGCTTCAAATAATCAAGGCAGCGGCGGATATTAAGACGTAAGTGTTAATTTGACCACGTTGTTTTTCGTAGAACTTAAGAGATATCACAATACATGCAATCTATTACTTAAGTCGATAAAATGTAGAAAAAAAAAGAAAAACCACAAATATTTGTGTCTATATAAGCTACGAATTATTTAAACTTTCTTTTCCAACAACGTTGCCGGATCACTCAATAGGTTCGCCACAAATAATTGACGCGCTTTGATCTATATAATGCGTCGAAACATATATAAGGAAAAAGCAAAAGACGTGCGAGCAAAATCATTTTTAGCTGGTTATGAATGATTAAAATTGTATTCCAACCTCCGACAACGTTGCCCAATTATGCACGTTTCTCTTTATGATCTGAGTTTAAGGTTGCGGGGGTCATTCTGGTAAAAAAATTTGTTTTAAATCAAATTTTGGAGCAAACTCTAATAACAAAATAAATAATCTAAAAAATTGAACAACTTAATACCGGAATAATGAGCGAAATAATAAATAGCCTAGAAAATCAAACAACTTAACATCCGAATAATAAACAAGTAAAACATTTTCAGTGGATCAGGTGTTCAATTTCAGCACTAATTCTGAGTTTTAAAGATTCTATGTCATTTGGACGGTTAACGTAGACTTTGTTCTTTAAGTGTCCCCACTAAAAGAAGTCGAGCGGGGTTAAGTCCGGGGATAGCGGCGGCCACTCAATAGGACCCTTTCTGCCTATTCAACGGAAATTGTTCGTTTATGTATTGCCTAATATTTGCCGTACAATGCGCAGGTGCTCCATCTTGCTGGAACCATACCTGTTCGTTTATGACATTATTCACACCCGGTAAAACCATTCTGCAAGAAGGAATTATGTGATTCCTGAGGAGGTCCAGATATTTTTCGGCATTCAAATTACCATCTATGAGAAAAGGTTCCAGAATATGTTCTCCAACTATGCCTGCCAAAACATTAACTTTTTCGGGTCTCTGAGTATGAACTTCCTGGAACCAGTGGGTATTCTCATCTGACCAATAACGATAATTGTGTCTATTAACAATGCCATTTAAATGGAAAGTATCCGAGAAAATAATATTTGTTGCGAAGTTATTATCGTTATTGCATCTTTCCATCATCAGCTCACAAAATTCAGCTCTTCTATCAAAATCGTCCTCGTTTAACTCGTGCACCAACTTTATCTTATAGGGATGCAACTTTTCCTTCTTAAACAAATTTTTCACTGACTGATGGCAGACATTAAAATCCATTGCTAATGCCCTGGATGATTGTGTTGGAGTTTCTTGTATTGAGAGCATAAAATCCAAAGCTTTGCCTCCTCCGGTTGCTGTTTTAGGTCGACCTGATCTAGCGGCTTCCTTAGCACTGCCTGTTTCTCGAAATTTTTATACCACTCGACACACCGTTGACTGATTTATTGGAGGTCATTAAAAAAATGACAAAGCTGATCTTGCGATCTCTTCATATTTCCGTAACCGCTCATTATTAAAATTTCAACTCGCTGTTTCTCATCCAGGTGAGCCATAGTGTAAGCAAATTAAAAATCTTCAACAGAAAATTAATCAGGAACTCAAAATTGACACCTTTTATGTCGATGTCAAGAAAACAGCTTGACTAGGTAGTAATAATCATAATTAGAAAGTTTTTCAATTTTCAGCTCTTATTATTTGGGAAATTTTAAATACGAAAAATACATAGTCTTCCCACTAGAATCCAAATATTCAATCATGTGCAGGGCAGGGCGTTCCATTAAAAATGGGAACCAAACCAGAACTGACAGAAAAAATTCATGCAGGTAGAAATGTGAGGAATAATTTACTGAACAACTTTCATTAAGGTCACTTTTTCGTGTACGAGGTAATTAAAAAGTTACAGGCATTACGCGCCAGTTTTTTACCACTGTATAAGCCGTCAAGAACAATAAAACGAAACATTAAAAATGTGCATCAAGAATACTACAAAAATCGTTTAGATGTTTAGCCTATGAATTATTTAAATTGGCTTCCAGCCTCCGACAACGTTGCCTGACCAATAACAACGTGGCTTCAAATAATCAAGGTAGCAGTGAGCAATAGAACATGCTTAAAACAAGTCTTAAATTTACCACGTTGTTTTTCATAGAAGATATATCACAACGTATGTAATTCATATAGATCGTTAAAATTTAGAAAGTTAAAAACGAAAAATTACACACAAAATTACAAAAACATGTTTATCTAGCCGTCATAATACATTTTTGAGGCGGGGTTGTCACGTAATCCGGCAACATTGTTGGAGGCTGGAAGAAATTTAGATTAATTCAAAGGCCAGATTATGAATGATTTAAATTATATTCCAGCCTCCGGCAACGTTGCCCCATTGCAGAGCAACGCGGCTGCAAATAATGAAGGTAGCGATAGACACGCTTTAATCCATTTTGGTCAGTTTTTATATTTAACCGCGTTGCTTCACGTAGAATTTAGACATAGGATAATGGCCCTTATGCAATCTGTATAAACCGTGAAGATCTATAGAATAAAAAAGTGAAAAATGTACGCCAAAAACATTACAAAAAAACCTTTAGATGTGTATGTAGCCCGTGCATTATGTAAATTGTCTTGCAGCCTCCAGCAACGTTGCCTAATTAATCACGCAGCGTCAAATAATGAAGGTAGTGGTAAACAATAAGACACGCTTAGACCAATTTCTGATAATGTCTTAAATTTACCAGGTTGTTGAACTTAGATATATCACAAAGTATGCAATCTATATAGATCGTTAAAATCTAGGAAGACAAAAACTAAAATTTTCGCAAACATGTTTACCTAGCAGCCACGCGGCTTCAAATAGAATGAATTAATCTAAAAAATGTTGCCGGATTACGCAACAACCTCGCCTCAAAAAATTAACAATGAAGTGAGTCATTGTTCATTTTTTGAGAACGGGTTGTTGCGTAATCCGGCAACATTGTTGGAGGCTGAAGGAACTTTTAGATTAATTCATAGGCCAGATTATGACCAGATTTTAAATCTAACCACGTTGTTTCACACAGAACTTAAATATTCCGCAATGTTCTTAATGTAATCTATATAAGGCGTTAAAACGCATAGAAGAAAAAAGCAAAACACGTGCCTGCAGACTCATTTTTGTCTAGTTATAAATGATCTAAAATTATATTCCAGTCTCCGGCAACCTCGCCCGATTAGGCAGCAACGCGGCTGCAAATAATGAAGGTATCCGTAGACACGCTTTAATCCATTTTAGTCAGTTTTAACCTTTAACCGCGCTGCTTCACGTAGAATTTAGACATATGATAATGTCCTTATGCAATCTATATAAGCCGTTAAGATCTATAAAATAGAAAAAAAATAAAAATATGCGTCAAAAACATTACAAAAAACGTTTAGATGTCAAGCCTATGAATTATTTAAATTGTCTTCCAGCCTCTGGCAACGTTGCCTGATCAGTCCGCAACGTGGCTTCAAATAATCAAGGTAGCGGTGGACAATAAGACACACCTAAAACAATTTCTGAGAAACTTATCTCGTTGTTTTTAGTAGAACTTAGAAATATTACGATGTATGCAATCTACACAGGGTCTTAAATAGCGTGTGCCACTATTGCTATCTCTGAAACGGTAAGTGCTACGAGGTCGGTTAAATTAGAGAAAAGTTGCCGTTTTTGATACCCATTCAGGATCCGTTTACAGTGTTGTCAAATCCCTGTTAGTTTCTAAGATACAGGGTGATTATGAAAAATTACTAAAAATATTTCGTCGATTTTATAGTTTTTTCAGCTCTACAATAAGGTGTCTTCAAGCTTTACCTTCGGCGTTTCGTGCTCGGGCAACCACCATCAACTTAATTTTCTTAAATACGGACCTGGATTTTTTATTTCAGATTTTAAGAGCTTCTGATGTTCCAAAATCAATGACGTATCGCACTTATTCGAAAAAATACTTTTCCCACTTTTTATTTAATTCCTATCAAAATACTCTTTTTTGTCTCTCTCTAACACATTATGTTCTTATGGAAAGTGCCAATAATGTGAATTTTTCGAATAAGTGAGATACGTCATTGGTTATGGGACATCAGAAGTTCCTAAAACCGGAAATAAAAAATACAGGTCCGTATTTAAGAAAATTAAGTTGATGGTGTCGATGCCGGCCCGAACACGAAACGCCGGAGGTGAAATTTGAAGGCACCTTATTGTAGAGCAGAATAAACTATAAAACTTTTGAATTTAAACTGTGTCTCGAAAATGAATAGTTTTTGTAATAATCGACGAAATATTTTTAGGCATTTTTCATAAATCACCCTGTATCTTAGAAACTAACAGGAATTTGAAACACTGTAGACGGATCCTGAATGGGTATCAAAAACGGCAACTTTTCTCTAATTTAACCGACCTCGTAGCACTTCTAGTCAGCCTGTGTTCATCCACTCCTGAATGTAGGCCTCTTCCAAATCCTTCCACGCCCCTCTGTTACTAGCAATCCGGATCCAGTTCCTTCCTGCGACACTCCGGATGTCGTCCTGCCACCACTTCTGTGGCCTGCCAATGCTCCTCTTGGTGTCCCTCGGGCGCCACACTAAAGTCCTGTGTGTGCACCTATGTTGGTTTGTCTTGCTATGTGGCCAGCCCATTGCCATTTCAATTTCGCTACGACCCTCATCACACTCATCATCCCAGTCCTTCTCTCAATTTCTTCATTTCGTATCATATCCCTCAGCGAGATTCCGAGCATGGCTCTTTCCATTGCTCTTTGTGTAGTTCGCAGTTTATCAGCAGATCTGCGGGTAATGGATATTGTCTCAAGTCCGTACGTGAGCACTGGCAATACACACTCAAATGATTTTCTTTTGAGGTTTATAGGGAATTCCTGAGATTTAAGTATAAACCCTAGTTTGCCAAAAGCCGTCCAAGAGAGGCTCACTCTTCTTGTAATCTCGGAGGATTGGTTTTCTTTACCCAGTCGGATTTTGTGACCCAAGTATATGTATTCAGGAGCATTCTCTAAGAGGTGATCATTTATTTTTATTTCGATGTTCTCCTTACTCATGACTTTTTGTTTTTGTTGGATTCATCGTAAGTCCAATCTGCAGCGATTCCTTATGGAGCTCTTGTAACATACTCTTAAGCTCTTCGCCTGTGTTTGCAATGATCACAATATCATCGGCAAATCGTAAATGATTCAGTCGTGTTGCGTCAACGTTGATCCCATTGTTCTGCCAGTTTAGTTTTTTGAACAAGTCTTCCAGGGCTAATGTAAATAGCTTTGGTGAGATTGTATCTCCCTGTCTGACTCCTCTTTTGATTGGGATCTTGTCGGTCTTTAGGTCTTCATCTAGTTTTACTTGAATGGAGGCGTTGTCATAAATGTGCTTTATAAGGCTTGAGTACCTGGAATCTATCCTAGCGTTGTCCAGAGATTTCAAAATTGCCCACGTTTCGACGGAATCAAAAGCCTTCTGGTAATCCACAAAAGCTAAATGAATGGGTATGTTGTACTCTGTGCTTTTTTCGATAAGAGTGCGGAGAGTTTGCAGGTGGTCGAGAGTACCAAATCCTTTACGAAACCCGGCCTGCTCGACGGGTTGGTATGAGTCCATTTTGTTCGTCAGTCGGTTCGTTTGTATTTTTGTTAACAGCTTGTATAGATGCGATAATAAGCTGATAGGGCGGTAGTTTTCTATATTGTTCCTGTCTCCTTTCTTGTAGAGTAAAATTACTTCTGCGTTTTGCCATTTGTTAGGAATTCTTCCTTCGGTTAAACATTTATTTCATAGGATTCGCACTCTCTTTAACAGTTCCTCACCCCCGTTTTGATCATTTCGCTGGTAATTTGATCCTCTCCTGGACTTTTTCTGTTCTTCATTTTACGTAGTGCTGCTAGTAATTCTGCAGTATTAATTTCGGGAACCTCCTCCGATCCTACGTTTTGTATTTTCCTTCTTTGGGATTGGTGGTCCTGCTCTCCGGAAGTGTATAGTTTTTTGTAGAAATCCTGTACAATGGTAAGTATTTCTCTTTTGTTATTAACTATAATGCCATATTGGTTCTTCATTTTCGTAACCTTTGGCCTTCCATTTGATATTTTAGATTTCAGAACTTTCATGCTCTTGTTATCTTCTATTGTGGCTTTAATCAGGTTCATATTGTAGTTTCTTAGGTCCTTTCGGATATTTCTGTTGATATCTTTATTAAGTTCCTTATAGTCAGGGTTTTCCCGGTGCATTTCTCGTCTTAACCTAATTAGGTTCCTCGTATACGGATCGATCTTGCCGAGCTTATCTTTTTGTGTGATGGCATATACTTTTTGTTGCAATTTGGATGCCCCTTGAAATGTCGTCGCAGATTTCGTCTATATCCAGTGTGGTTCTTTCTGGTCCGCCTAATTTAGTTTTTATAATACGTTGAAAAGTATCCTTGTTATGTCTTAACACTTCTACCATTGGGTATTTGGGTCGCCGTATCAGTTTATTCCTTTCCAGTTTTACATTTAACTTTATAGTTGCTCGGACCATACGGTGGTCGCTGCCAGTATCAAAACGGTTCAAAACGGTGACGTTTTGGCATATGTCTTTTCTGTTTGTTAGAATATAATCGATTTCGTTTCGTCTGGACTCCTCCACGTCCATCTTCTCTGTGGCGGCTTCTGGAAAAACGAGTTCATACAAAACAGCCCTTCGCTTCTACAGTAATCTATCAGCATTTCTCCTCTGTCATTTCTTTGACCAATGCCAAATTTGCCCACGTTTGGGATATCCTCGTCTGTATTTTGACCAATTTTCGCGTTGAAGTCTCCGATGATAATAACGAATTTAGCTTTCTCGTTCTGTCTTGCAGTGGTTATGTCTTCGTATAGCTGTTCCACTTCTTCAGTCAGAGGTGCTGGTTGGAGCGTATACCTGAATTATTTGTAGACTGTATCTGTTGTTTATCCTTAGTACAACGTACAAGACTCGGGGCGAAACAGACTGCAATTTCGTAATTTGATCTCTTAGACGTTTGTTTATCATTAAGGCGACTCCTCCAACCTGATAGTTTGTTTCGGAGTTATTCTGGTATAACAAGTGTCCAGACTTGAGACACGTAGTTAGAGACCTAAAAAGTCCCAATTTATATGTTCTATTTCCTGCTCCAGTTTTTCCATAAGTTCTTGGAGTCTTAGTGTTCGGATGTTATAACTGGCAATCATAAATTTCTCTTTTATTACAGATATTGGTCGTTTCATATAATTCTTCGTCGAACCCTTGCCTCCCCCAGAATCCATGAGGCAGACCGATAAATCAGCGCCGGATTCTGAGCAAATAGCTCTACCTGCCTGGGGTACTAGTTTTGTATTGTTCGACATGTCATGTATTTGGAAGGTTTCGGCAGTTAAGATGCCACGGTTGCCGGGCGGGTTGGCGAATGGTTTAGTCAGCCGCTCCTAACATGGATAACAAACGCTGTTTGCAGCTGCCCATTCTGGATCAGACGCTGCATGGGAGTTTTCTTGGCTTCACCTCAATCACTTCGAGACCTTACCGGCATGGGTGGCCCTACCGGTAGCTACGCTCCCTGGATGTGAGGTTACTGAGCCCTCTCACTAACGACAAAGTGATCACTCCCCTAGAGAGTACTTACCGTTTCAGAGATAGCAATAGTGGCACACGCTATTTAAGACACCCTGTATAGATCGTTAAAATCTAGAAAGATAAAAGTTAAACATTTCACAAACATGTTTATCTAGCCTATGAGTTATCTAGAATTTTTTCCAGCCTCTAACAATGTTGTCTGATTACACAACAACCTCGCCTCAAAAAATGAACGATGACACGCCTAAATGACCAGATTTTAAATCAAACCCCGTTGTTTCTCGCAGAACCTAAATAGTTCGCAATGTTCTTAATGTAACCTATATAAGGCGTTAAAACGCATAGAAGAAAAAAAAACAAAAAACGTGCGTGAAAATTATTTTTGTCTAATTATGAATTATTTAAATTATATTCCAGCCTCCGGCAACGATGCCCGATTGCTGGGCAACGCGGCTGCAAACAATGCAATTTTTATATTTAACCGCATTGCTTCACATAGAGTTTAGACATATGATAATTATCTTTATGCAACCTATATAGGCCGCTAACATCTATAAAAGAAAAAAAATAACAAATATGCGTCAAAAACACTATAAAAAACGTTTAAATGTCTAGCTTATGATCTATTTAAACTGTCTTCCAGCCTCTGGCAACGCTGCCGAATTACGCAACAATTCAAATACGTAACTCGTCTTTCAAAAAAATAATGACTATGGAGACCTCGCATTATTTGCATTGGCCGCTAAAATCGATAAGTGACGATTATAAATAAAAATATGGGTCAAAAGCTCGGACAAAACATGTTTGTGTCTATCCTTCGGTTTATTTAAAAGGCTTCTCAGCCTCTGACAACGTTGCCCGATCACCCGACAACGCAGCTACAAATATGGAAGGCAGTCATGGCCGAGATGAATTGCTGCTTTCTTATTTCCTTTGAAGTCTCTTACCTGATCATCGCTATCCCTATAGTAATAATCTTTATCCGGCAACCCCAATCCCGACGGGGATATTCTGATGCTGTGAGTGTTGGGTACATGCGGATCCGGTTCGACGTGGATTTTGAAGAACGGTGATATTCCGTATCGCACCTGCAGTTTCGTTAGAACCTTCATCCCGTCGAAGTCCGCCTCGTTAAAGTTGCGAAGAATGTACCAGCCCCCTGAAAAAAAAAAACATTTGCTCTAGAAAAAGAAACCACAAGGAGAAAAATCGGGTGAGCGAGGTGACCCAAATATTCAGGCCGGTGTCTTTCCATAGTTGGCTGGGCAAGCCTTTTATAAGGAAATTACACTTTCGATCCTAAATTATACCGAGAACCGACAAAGGAGTACATATATACGTGTAATTACAGCCCCGTCGTAACTGACATAAGTGTTGCAAAATTTCACATAAAACGCGCAAAAAGATTGCGAGAGCGGAATACGAAAATCTCCCAAAATCCACGGGTTCGGCGAGGCCGCGTTTTGAAATCGCGCATAAATTCCGTTGTTTTCGGCGAGAAGAGAAACACACTTCTTTTACTTTCTTTTCAAGGTTAAAGATTGAAATTATTTGTAACTGTTATTGAACGATTATTAGATAATCAGTGCGGTCCCGATGGGAAACTATTTAAAAACCATACAAAAAATTAGAAGTGAAAACTTCAACAATCCCAAATTAATATTATGAAATGACTGTATTGTTTTATGTTCCATAATTTGAAATTAATCGCCACAACTCCGTTGTGTTTCAGATTGTGTCAACGTTATTGTTTTGATTTCTGTATATGTTTTGTTGTTTGTGTTTTGTTAATCTGATTATTTGTAGCTTTCGATCTATATCTTTGATATTATGAATTGCATTTTTTATGTACTTATTATGTATTATAGTCAGATCACACTGTCCATTTTGATCTTTTAACTGATCGGCCTATGCCCGTATGTTTGAAATCAATAAATAAAAATAAATAAATAGCGAAGGATTACTAAAAACACAAAAAAATTACAAATAGTCCTTAAAATATTACATGAAGATGAAATTGAAGATTCTTATAACAATGTTGATTCAATAAATATATTAATGTATGATCCGTCTAGAAGGAAAAAATATAATATCTAGAACCCAAACAACTAGTATTCAGTCCAGAATTATTAATAAAAAATCATGTTCTATAAAAAAATATTCATATGGAAAAGCATATAGAAGAGATATACAGGTAGAACTCATATTCCAATGTTTCATATAGGTAAAAAATATACATTAATAAGACTTAGGTCGTCTTAATTTCAATTTCTTAAATAATCCGATCGTTACATAACCTTTTGTGGACGTGATAAAAGAGAAATGGTAAAGTGTAATACAAAAGCCTACCGGATCTCCCGATTTTATCGCGCTCGACTTTTTTAGCGTTTAGGCTTTTTAGTTTATGATACACAAAACTTTAATGAAAACACAGCGAATTACATACATTAAAAATCTTTGAAATATCGGAAATGGCAGTAATGAATTCAAAACAATCAAATCATTACATAAACGTTTTTACGAAGAGATAATCACGGAACGACACGCCGAATCGTTGGGCATTAATTACCACTCAAAAGCGTAGACCTACAAAAAGCCGAATTACACAAGAGTATAAAAACACAAAAAGATGAAAATGTAGCAAAAAATCGGCACACAATCGTTTTCTTTACGATATGTAACAGTTAAAAAAACATTGGATTACACAAGTGTACATTTAGTATATTTTAGATACATAAAATTTGCCTTTAAACTAGGGATTGCAATCCAGCAAAGTGGGATCCCGCGATCCAGCGGAATCCAGCTCAATTTTAGGCTCTGCGGGATCCCGCAATATCTTGCGGATCAGCAATGCGAATCCGCAAGCATGAGCCGGTGGATTTTTTTCACATTGTGGAGTTCTTCTGAATAGGCTAATAAATAGATCCCCGTTGGAAAAATTCAAAAATTTTGATTTTCCATTTTTTTATTAACTATTGAAAATCCGTAAAAAATTAAGATTGTTTTTTTCATCATTTCTTTTGCTTTTATTATTGAAATAACTTTGGAAGTATGACCAAGAATTGAAAACACCCAATCCTACATTTGTAATGCCAAAAAAGAATAAGTTACGGCAAGAAATGAAAAACATTTTATGCAGAGTCATTAAAGACGATGCTGAGAACAGGGAAATTGTAGATGACCTAAACGTAGATGCAGATAATAGCCAACAATCTCTGGAAAATAATTTAACTTTACAAGAGGAAATAGAAATGCAGTTAAAACAAGACAATGAAGATTACACTAAACAGACAGAAACTACAAAAGAGAAAAACTTTGATAAAATATTAAAGAAAGAAATGGCAGCATTTGAAACCGATGGAGTGAAAGGAAAATATTTGATTTTGTTGCACGACTATTTATTAACTATCACGCCAACAAATGTAGAGGCGGAAAGAGCCTTTTCGGCCACTGGCTACATATGTACTTCTATAAGAAGTAGGTTGGGAGATAAAACCATTGATGCCATTTGTTTTTTAAGATCATATTTTCAAAAAGAGAAGTGACTGATTATTTGATTATTTCATATTTGTGACTGATTATTTGAATATTTCATACTTCTAACGTTACGATTAATTATTTAGTAAGAAAAATTAAAAAAGACCATTAGTAAACTAAATTCATATAATACTCTTTGTGAATACAAAAGACTGATTATGACTGTTACCCCAGATAAAGATTAGAATTAGTATTTTTAGTTAACTAGTATAGTGCAAAAGTACCTACAAAGTTCTACCAAATATTGATATTTTTTTTATGTTTCTGGACTGGACCTTTTATTAATAAATAAGTAACCAAACTGGTAAAATAATTAGTCAATTATTAGTAAGTAAGGCGTTGTTTATTTTTGTATTTTTAATAAAAAGTTGATTATAACCATAATATTTTTATTTTGAATTCCATAGAAAAGCTATAAACTACGCGGGATCCCGCAGGATCCCGCTGTTACGAAGTCAATCCAGCAAAACTCCCGCGGGATTGGAAACAGTGCGGGATTGCAATCCCTACTTTAAACATTCGAAAATGCCAAGAAAAAATATAAAATAATCAAATAGTTACATAAACGTTTTTCAAAAAGATAAAAATGGATCATTAGAAGTAGTTCCATACAACGGCCTGTCAAATGTCTCGATTTTACCCACCTTGACTTTTTTATGGGATCATTATATTCGTAATTTAATTTAACATAACCAAAAGACATGAGCGGATCTAAAACATCGAATTAAACTTTTGTTTAAGTCACTTAATAAGCCCTAAATAATTCGAAAACCGTAAAACTTGACCTTTTTTAGGGACCATTCATGATACTGTCACGGCTAGCAACGAATGTTTTTGTGCTACCCTATAGAACTAGCCTTGCCGTGTCTACGTATGAGTCACCACCGGCCGCGAAGATTCAGGAACTGTGGAATTCTCCCGATGCCTGGTCGAGAACAATATAGAGAGGCCTCGCTTCGTCCGGAGTATTCGCGATATTTTTAAGACTGTATATAAAGAGCGGACAGAACGCGTGTTGTTAGTTGATGATTGAGTGTTGAATTGTAAAGAGCGTTATAAGAGTAGTTTAGTGTGTTTAATTATATACAATGATAAAGAATAAAGAGAGTATTAGTTTAAAATAGTAAAAGCTGTAGTTTCGACAGAACCCATGGAAGAACGCACCATTTGGTGTCAGAAGTGGGATTGTGAAGAAACGGGACTTGTGAAGTGCCGTGGTGGTCGAGGAGAGAATAAGGTACAAGTACCTGGTGGAGTCTGAGAACATTTTATATCATTTTATGGTCAATACAAGGCAACAAACGGCAGAAATGGACCAAATAAATAAAATGTTGGCCGATTTCATGGAAAATCTAAATTCCGAGAGAAATGCAGAACAGAACAGGCTTCAGAAAATTTTAGAAAACCAAGAAGATGAAAGGCAAACAAACAGAACCGGCTTCAGAAAATATTTCAAGATCAAGAAGATAAATGGCAAGTAGAACAGGATCAGCTTCAGAAACGGATGCTGGATGTAATTGTAGGCGAGCAAGAAAAATTGCAGAAAAAATTGGACGGACAAAATGAGAAATTTGAAAAAGAAGTAAACAATATACTAAAAGAACTTGAAACTCTACAAAATGAAGTTGTTGGAAATGTATAAAAAGAAATAGGAAACGTGCAGAATGAAATGAGGAATATACACGCAGAAGTTACCAGACTAACAAATCAAGGACTCACAGAGATGGTAGTCACCACAGGCCAGAATATTAAACCTTCAAATTAATGTACAGAAGACAATTTGAAGCCGCTGCTGCTGCCAACGGTTGGAATAACGAAGAAATGGCTACGTCACTAATGATAGCGCATCGTGGATCTGCCCTGGGACCACTACAGACCATTCACATCAGCCAACAGGGCAAATATGACATTCTTGTAGCTGAAGAGACGATTTGGTGACCAACATAGAAGACAACTAAGTAAAGTAAATTTTTTATCAAATTTTTTCTAAGCTTTTACTTGCAATTTAACAAATGCCTTAACAATCTATTCAATTTGAAAAACAAGATTGTTTCCTTGCTTTCAGGAAGCACTGATGATGGCCTAGGGCCGAAAGCGCTCTGCAATTTATTATTATTAAAGATTTTGCACGAAATTCAAAGTTTCAATTCAATTACTTCCACGTGCACACAGCCTTAAACCTTATTTAATTCACTGCAGTATGGCAGAAATGGCTGAAGAGTACAGGAGAGTCTCAATCAAGGGGGCCACTTTACAAGTCGACATATGGTTCCTGAACAACTGTATCAAAGAACAGGTCACTCCAAATTTTGCTAGGGTTAAGACATCTAGGAACGTTCCTTACAAACATAAATCGGCTTTGGAGGTTAAAATCATTAAATCAGAGATTTGTAAGCATTATGCCAAGCTAGACCTTTTAAATTGTGAATTAAAGATACTGTTCGATAGGTTAAGTAACTTCGGAGATGAGTGGCTACAACCTTTACTTAATGATACTTCAGATGAAGCTCTCAATTTAAAAACCCTAAAATTTAACAGAATTAAACAAAAACTCAACCCTCTTATAAAACAAAAAAACACTTTCAATAGAAACAGATTGCGAGATTCAAGTAGGTACTCAGATTTTAAATTTTATGACAGAGTTAAAAACATCTCTAACACAGAGTTTGAGGTCGATGAGTTGGACCTCCTCGGGTTGGGATTGAAACACTGCGTAGATACCTTACTCTGAGGATAATATTTGTATACCATATTGGTATACGCGATAGAATTGGATGTCATTATCGAACAGCTTACTAATGATTATAACACCAAAAAATCATTACGCAATGACATTTATAACATCATTTACAACACTAAAAAGAACATTCCAAGACTAAATTTCTCCATCTCGTCCTCTTCAAACAAAATTTTAAATAACATTAAACACAAAGTCAAACAAGGAAATTTAATTATAACTAAAGCAGACAAGAGTAATTGCCTCGTAGTCCTCAACAAGGTTGATTACATTTCTAAAGTTGAGTCCTTCTTATTAAACAATAATTTTAAACTCTTGACAAACAATCCACACAACACTTTTGTAAGGAAAACTAGTAGATTATTAAAACATTTCAGTGAATTCCTTTTAGAGAATCAGGCACCGAAGTTGTTTGATCTTGAGCAACCCTTCCTTACCTCGCCTTTATGGATTACCTAAAATTCACAAACCTGAGATTCCCATAAGACCAGTGGTTAGCTTCACTAACACCCCAGTCTCTATCCTCTCCTCTTTCACACTTAATCTGATCAAGAACATCACAAATTTTTAACCAAAATACAGCACAAAAAACACGGTCGATTTAGCAAATAAACTCAAGAATCTTAATTTGTCCCTCCAGTTTCTTATGGTATCATCTGACGTAACAAACCTTTTCACTACAGTGCCTAAATCCGAGTCAGTTGAAATAGTTGGCAATCTACTTAGATCCAAGAACACTACCGAAAATAAAATTATTGATATTCTGTCCTTATTGAACCATTGTCTATTTTCTCATTTAACAATAAATACTATCAACAACCAGATGGACTTGCTATGGGCAGCAGCCTCTCTCCATTTTTAGCAGATGTCTTTATGGACTTTTTGGAAAACAACTACATCATTTCAGACAACCCAGAAATTCTTCATTGGTTCAGGTACGTGGATGCCTGTTTTTCTGGACTGTGATATTCAAGAAGCTGAACACCTATTAAATAAACTAAACATTATCCACCAAAACATATCATTCACTCTTAAAGTTGAAAACAATAAC
Source organism: Pissodes strobi (assembly GCA_016904865.1). Taxonomy (NCBI): domain Eukaryota; kingdom Metazoa; phylum Arthropoda; class Insecta; order Coleoptera; family Curculionidae; genus Pissodes; species Pissodes strobi. The sequence continues at coordinate 19,514 of JAEQML010059260.1, forward strand.
ATAATCAATTCCCTAGATCTTTCAATTATGAAAACATTTTCAATTTATAGGAAAGCGATACAGACAGATCACACAATATCCAACCTCTCCAATCATCCACAGCAACATAAAATGGCCGCTTTTCATTGTTACGTTAATAAATTATTAAACATTCCACTATCAAAAAATAATTACAATAAAGAAAGACAAGTTCTGAAACAGATCGCTCACAACAATGGGTATGACCCTAGTTTAATAGACACTATGATTAACATAACAAAAGTCAAGAAACTTCGATCAGAAATCTACCCTACACAACCTGCATCCCCTATAAAATATTTTTCCATTTCCTTTCTCGATGAAAACACCAATTCAAAAATCTCCACCTCTGCTCGCCAACAAGTCAAGAATATCAAATTCTCATTTAAAACCAAAAATAACCTCTCTACATATTTAGTTAATTCTAAAGATAATATCGACAACTTGTCAAAAAGTGGTATTTATAAACTCAGCTGTAATTCTTGCGAAGCCACATATATTGGCAGAACCTGTCGTCCTCTAAAAACTCGAATGCAAGAACACCTTACTAAGACCCGAGAATAACAACCGCAGAGAAGCGACAACATAAATCTCACTCAAAAATTTGAAGTGGGAGGTAAACCGGCCAACTGTCATCTCCACGTGCTTGTCAATTTGTTTAGTCCGAGATTTGTTTAGTACAGTCGTCGACGACAAAATTTTTGCGTGAACGCCAGTTTCCTTTGGTTTGTTTGTGTGTTAATTATTATTGAAGGGACTTCTTTAACGAGGGTAAAGTCAGAAAAAAATTAAACGCTTATCAAAGTGAAACGCGCCTTTAATTAAACATGTTTCAGTAGAACTAAAGGGCTGAAATTTTCAGGACATGTAGCCGGGGTAAAAAGAGGATCTGGATGAAAACTTTAAACTTAAACAGTTTTAATCATCTCCTGATGATGCTAACATGGCTAGCGAAACGCACGTCAAGTGCAAAAATTCTGTTTCGGTATTGTGGATAAAACTCTGTTTTAGTGCATTTTGCCTAAGGTTTCGAACCCAACATAAAACAAATTAAGAGAAAAAAAGGAGAATAAAAACAATAAAAAAAACGTAAAAGATTGTTCGGACAGTTAATAAAAGTACTATACATTAAATTAAAAAAAAAACAAATAAGAAAAAAAAAGAAACGCGGTGTTCACCGAAAAAAAGTCGAAACAAAAACAAAAAAAGGGTCGAAACCGCGGACAAAAGTTGAGAAAAAACTTTAAAAGAAAATAAAAACTCAGTATCTCTTTCAGAAGTTTCACTTCAGTTGTGTGCTTATAAATGAGGCACATAATTTTTTTGTTAAATATTTTTTTCTACTTTTATATTAAACACTTTCTTACCTACATTTTACTTAATAGGTAAAACAATTCTTACACAAAAGTATGCGTAAAGAATACTAACGCACAGTCGTACGTTATAATGCATTGTGTACCAATCAAATTAGGTTTTAAACCGCTCAACTCGCGAGATTTCTGGGCATCGCGTTACCTTTGATTTTTTGTCAATTTTTATTTTTTGTATTGTTCGGTGACAGCAACATTATTTGAGAGTTGACGTTCAAATCGGTAAAATTATTAGTATTCGTTGATAGTGATCTTTAGTGTCATTTTAAAAATAGTCTTAGAATACGTATAGTACACTACTTGAATGGCAATTTGCTTATTACAAATTAGTTTGATTACAGCCCACACTCGCTGCGCTCGCTCGTGCTGTCATCTGTTTGTAATAAGCTACTTACCATTCTCGTTATGTAACACTATTGTGAACTATATTTATCTTCGAAGCTTAGATTTGGTTAGGTTGGGTTAGTTATCCAATCAACTTTCGGTTAGTTTCACTTAGTCTCCTTATTTTAGTCATTTGAACCCGTTCCGATACTTTATAATCAATTTTTATTGATTTGGTTAGTTTGGGTTAGTAGTCCAATTAATTTTCGGTAGTTTCACTTATTCTTAACTTATTTTAGTCATTTGAGGCGGTTCCGATATGTTATAATCAATTTCAATAGATTTGGATAGTTTGGGCTAGTCGTCGAATCAACTTTGGGTTAGTTTCACTTAGTCTCAACTTATTTTACTTATTTGAGCCGGTTTCGATACGCTATAAACCATTTTAATTGATTTGGTTAGATTGGGTTAGTCGTCGATTCAACTTTCGGTTAGTTTCATTTATTCTCAACTTATTTTAGTCATTTGAAGCGGTTCCGATACGTTATAATAAATTTTAATAGATTTGGCTAGTTTAAGCTAGTCGTCCAATCAACTTTCGGTTAGTTTTACTTAGTCTCAACTTATTTTCTTCCTTTGAATCGGTTCCGATACGTTCTACTCAATTTTGATAGATTTGGTTAGTTTGGGTTAGTAGTCCAATCAACTTTTGGTTAGTTTAACTTATTTTAGTCATTTGAAGCGGTTCCGCTACGTTATAATCAATTTTAATAGATTTGGTTAGCTTGGGTTAGGCGTCGATTCAACTTTCGGTTAGTTTCACTTATTCTCAACTTATTTTAGTCATTTGAAGCGGTTCCGCTACGTTATAATCAATTTTAATAGATTTGGTTAATTCGGGTTAGTCGTCGATTCAACTTTCGGTTAGTTTCACTTATTATCAACTTATTTTAGTCATTTGAAGCGGTTCCGATACGTTATAATCAATTTTAATTGATTTGGTTAGTTTGGGTTAGTCGTCTAATCAACTTTCGGTTAGTTTCACTTATTCTCAATTTATTTGAGTCATTTGACGCGGTTCCGATACGTTATAAACAATTTTAATAGATTTGGTAAGTTTGGGTTAGTCGTCGAATCAACTTTGGGTTAGTTTCACTTAGTCTTAATTTATTTTACTTATTTGAGCCGGTTCCGATACGCTATAAACAATTTTAATAGATTTGGTTAGTTTGGGTTAGTCGTCTAATCAACGATACGAAAATTTGGTAACGCGAGACGAAAACATCAACCATGCTGCGACCTTGAAAAATCACTCTCATGAAACCAAAGAAGTATTCACTTCAAAAAGGTTAGAACGCGACAAATCAATAAACTCTGAGTTAAACCGTTAAATCCTAAAAGATAACTACTATTCATAATACATTTCTAATAAAGTAAATAATAAACATGTAATTAATTACATGTTTTATCGGTGTATAGCATTTCTTTTCCTTTCATTACATTTACCTCAATGTATTAAACCGGTCATCTGTCACATATGACAAATTGAACTTGGCTCTCCAACGTCAAACGTGCCGACGGCTTTTGTCGCTTCTCTGCGGTTGTTATTCTCGGCTAAGACCTCGTCAGTCCTTGGCGAACACTTGAGGTCTACAAATCATATTTTCAACCCTATACAAAATTCTAAGATAATCCATAATATTTCTTCGAAAAATTACAACCGTTTGGACTTCATGGAAGATATAGAGATCAATAGAGAGATGGGCAGCAATGACTCTTGTCTGAATACTAGGGTAAACTTAAACAGATCTTATAATCCTTTGCACAGACGTCTCCTTCAATAGCCAACTTGGTTGGATCTGCGTACATGTGGGTGTGTGCGTGCGTGGGTGAGTGCGTATGTGTTTATGTTTCATTAGGGTAGTTATGTAGGCAAAAAATAAAAACAATATATAAAAAAAATTACAACATAAGTTGTGCGCATGTTTGCGCTGCATGTATAAGTATGTGTGGGTATGTATGTATGCATGTATAATTTTAGTATGGGTGTTTGGATGTATGTATGTATATGGATACATCTACAGGTGTGTGTTAATGTGTGTGCGTGATTAATTAGGGCATGTCAAAAAATAAAAAATATATTAAAAAAATTACAACATAAGTTGTGCGCATATGTGCGCTGCATGGGTATGTACTTATGTATACATATATACTTTTAGTATATATGTTTTATGGAGTTTGTATGTATATGGATGCATCTACGGGTGTATACATGTGTGTATGTGAGCATAAGACGTGTATCCAACTATTTTGACTGTTCTCCATCCCCCCCCCCTCCGGGGGGCCCCACTCGTCGATTTCAGTCTTTGGAATTTATTCAAATTCATACATTTCTGAAGTGATAACTACTCACACACTTTGAGTCTTGTTTTCTGTTTTTAAATGAAGTTCTTAAATACAGTTCGAACTTATCTCGATGTAATTTTAAACCTCCCGCCAATGAGTCGAATTGTCATCGACATCGACATATGTCTAATTGATTGTCTGAAATTTAGATGACATTCAAAACCCGCAAAGGGACAAGTCGTAAAAGATGTAGCCGTTCATAATTAAATAATGGGTTATAACAGCCCCCTCTTTCTATGTGATTTGTGATGTAGTTTTAATTTGATTTTAATGTCAATGTTCAACCTATGTGGTGTCCAAGAGTTCGATTGTTTGACTCGACTGTGCTGGTTCCTGACAAAGTGAGTACACAACCTAACAATTTTCAATTTTGTATCAAATTTTTTCTAAACTTTTACTTGCAATTTAACAAATGCCTTAACAATCTATCCAATTTGAAAAACAAGATTGTTTCCTTGCTTTCAGGAAGCACTGATGATGGCCTAGGACCGAAAGCGCTCTGCAATTTATTATTATTAAAGATTTTGCACGAAATACAAAGTTTCAATTCAATAAAGATAAAGCCCTCAGAATCGCCTCCATAAACAGCCAAGGAAAAACCGCCGACAGTCTAACTATTAAAGGAAAGATCAACGGAAAACCCACTACAATTACTGTTGACACTGGTGCGGCAGTATCTTTGGCAAAGTCTAACCGAGTAAATAGAGTGAAAGTCCTACCCATATCGAAGATTGTAGTTTTATATACGGTTACCGATGAGACAGCTGAAGTACTTGGAAAAACGGATATTGAACTTCAACTGGGATGAATTAAATTACACCACACAGTGTTAGTAGCCGACATAGAAAACGAATTTAATTTGAAGATGGATCTCATCGGTCAACATGGATTCTGTTTTAACAACAAACTTAACCTTCTGAAGTTTGGCACCGAGGAGTTCATCCTTACCAAACCACAAGATGACATACCGGCTAAAGCAGTGGCGATATGTACTGTTAGAATAAGTGGAAATGCTGAGCAGATAATTTTTGGAAAATTGGAGATTTTGGAGGCTGCATCGGAATCATTCAGAACCACGATTTGCCTTGCAAACATCTTGCAGGCAAAGCATTAGTCAAAACGGACGGCGAAATACCGATAAAGATAGCAAATATTTCATCTAATTCCAACAAAATAAAGGAGATGTAATAGCCACTTGCGAGCCGGTGCAGTGGCCAACCAGTTGCGAAACGCGGTCAGTAACACCCTCAACATCACCTAAGGAAGTCCTAGAACATTTCCAGAAGTCGTGGCATCATATGTCTTCCGAAGAACTGAAGAAAGCTACACAATTTATCAAAGAGCAGAGCATAGCCTTTGAAAGGAAAAATAGCAATACTGGAAGAACGAACATCATAAAACATGAAATCGACACTGGAAGTGCTCACCCCCATACGGCAGCATCCTCGGAGGTTACCAGTGACGAAGCAGCAAGAGATTACCACATTGGTGGACAAAATTCTTGACGATGGAATTATGGCAGAGTCATCAAGCCCATGGTCGTCTCCTGTTGTCTTAGTCACCACGAAGGGTGGGACTACCAGATTCTGCGTGGACTATAGAAGGCTCAATGACGGCAAGAAGGACAGCTATCCACTTCCCAGAATTGATGACACGTTGACGACACTAGCAGGTTCTCATTGGTTCTCAACACTCGACTTAAAGAGCGGCTACTGGCAAGTAGGCATTGACGAACAGGATAAGGAAAAGACTGCCTTCTCTACCGGAAGTGGTTTATATCAGTTTAAAGTTATGCCCTTCGGACTATGCAATGCCTCCGCCACTTTTGAGCGTCTTATGGAAGTTGCTCTACGAGGCCTCACTTGGAAGACATGCCTGGTCTATCTTGATGATATAATGGTAATGGGAAAAACTTTCGATAGAAGCGCCCAATCAGTTACTTCATTTCCCTGATATGCTTTGAGCATGTCGAGGTGGACAGTTTGCTTCTGGAGCTACGTTAATTCCATACACCACGTCATTAATTTTTTTTACGGCTGTATAGGGTCCTTTCCATACTAGCATTAGCTTGGGAGATGGGGGACCTTCTTTTCTTCCTTTGCGAATTATATCACCAGACTTTATCTTTCCTCTATAATCCTATAGAGTTAGGTTTGAGATCATATCGTATCTTCATTCGGTCACCGGCGTTCCACATTATACTGTTTCATTTTTCCTCTAGATCTTGTTTTGGGTCCTTGATTTGCGGCACAGGTTGAACGCTGTCAGCACCACGATTTCACATCCTGGCAGTAGTTGGCCCAGTAAAATCTGTCGCGGATCTTGTCAATTGTTTTGTTCGCTCCGAGGTGAGCACCAGACTTTCCATTATGGACTTCTTCCAGGACTTCCGATACCCTCTTCCTTGGTATCACTATCTTTTCCATCGACCCTTTCCCAGGCTCGCTTAAGAACTACATTTACTACAAGGGAGTCCCACTGTGCCCACAAAGTTTTAAAAGTAAATCCCTTAGTTGAAAATTCTCTATAGCTTGGTCTTAGTTGATGTTCTCCTTTAGCTTTCAGCAGTAGTGCTATTTCACTATCCTCAAGCTGATCTTTTTTAAGTTGCTCTGTGGTCTCCTGCTTATCAACCTTAAACTTGATTTGCCTAATGGGAGTGATTCCTTCTCGTTGGTCTAGTGTTTGGCAATGTTTATAATTATCCTCGCGTGGTATTCTGGATAAAGCATCTGCATTATCCCGCCCTTAACCTTAAAGTTATATTGTTGTAACTCCTAACTTGACTTTGAGCTCCTGACGTCTCTAGATGGAGATCTAGACCGTAGTGTTACTCGACAGTCTCTTTTGAAATGCCCAGTTCTGCCACATCTACAGCACTGATTTCAAATATTTCGGTTACGTGGCCTATCTTCTAGTGACATCTGGAATTCCCCCGCGGTCTAAAGAACTTTTTCAAAATTTTGCCTATATCAGTTAATTCACAGTTGATCGCCGGCTTTTCTTTCTGGATGGATACGGCCCTGATTTTTGGCTACACCGCCTCGATTTCTACTGTTATCAAATTTGGCTAGACGTAGCATCTTCCGAGTTTCTGGATCTCATATACCATCCACGAAATATTGGGTAACAAGTTCCTCTTGAAATTCTTCTGTCGCTCCCGGATAGGCCAATTGAACTAGACGTTTAACGTCGGCCTCAAACTCTTGCAGGTTTTCACCAGGCTTCTGATGTCGAGACCTTATTTGTGCCTGATACAGTTGACTTTTGTGTTGGTCTTCAAATCGTCTCTCCAGAGAAGCTACAAGTATGTCATATTTCCTCTGTTGGCTGATGGGAATGGCCTATAGTAGATCCAGGGCAGATCTACGAAGGGCTAGCGCTAGTGACGTAGCCATTTGTTCGTTATTCCAACCGTTGGCAACAGCAGCGGCTTCGAATTTGTCTTCTGTACATTGTCCAGGATGTTTGACCATCATACGTTGGAGGTTTGATATTCTATCCTGGGGCAAATATCCTCTCGGTGGGCTCTTGATTATTTAGTTTGGTAACTTCTACTTGTAAATTCCTCATTTATTTCTGCACGTTTCCTTTCTTTTGTACAATTCCAACTTTTTTTGTATAATTCCCATTTTTTTGTATATTATCTACTTCTTTTTCTTCTCATTTTATCCGTCCAATATTTTCTATAATTTTTCTTGCTCGCTTTCAATTACATCCAGCTTCAATTTCTGAAGCCGATCCTCTTCTGCTTGCCTTTTATGTCCATCCTCTTTCCGATCTGCTTTTTTTATGGTAGTGGCACACACACTAAAGGGAGATTCTATTGCGCTCGATGAGCGGTGTGTGTGTATCTTATTGATCTTGTAAAATTTTCTCAAGCCGGTCCTGTTCTATTTGCCTTTTACGTTCATCTTCTTCCCGTACCGCTTTTATCTTCTTGTTCTTCAAATATTTTCGGAAGACGGTCTTGTTCTGCTTGCCTTTTATCTTTTTGTTAATGAAAAAAAAATTGCGGTTACGTTCATCCTCGTCCCGTACTACTTGCCTCTCAGCATTTAGATTTTCCATGAAATCGGCCAACATATTTTATTTATTTGCTCCATTTCTACTGTCCCTTATTTTGTCTTTTTGGTATGTTCTGCTCACGTTAATGTACGAAAGTTTAGTTGCTCCAGATTATGCAGTTTTCCAGCCGTGAAATATTAAATAGTGGCGTGTCATGTCAGAACTCGAAATGGCGAAAAGTTTAAATTCAACTAAAACATCCTGTATAGAAGGCATCTTCATTCCAAAGTGTCTTTTAACACAGTTTTTGGCATAAATTCTGGTCCAGGAACCGTTTTTTTTTAAGTTTACTTTGCGAGAAAAAATAAATAAAAAAAAACCTCAATTTTTTGACCTAGAAATCCATGTCTTACATTTTCCCTTAAAAGTCCATTTTCCCGACATTTTTGAAACAGAGTTTTTCTCCTCTAAATTTCCTATCGAACTGTCGTCTCAGTTTTTTCGATCCCCGCGACTTTTTCGGCCCTATAGAACGACCGAAAAGGACTTCTTTTTCAACAATATACATACCCCAAAAAAATTAGTCTCCTATTTACTTTATTCACCAATTTCAATAAGGTTCGAAAAGGAACGTGTCCAGAAAACTTCATCAAAAGTGTTTAGTTCTTTCGGCAATTAAGTTCGCGGAAACGGAAAATAGGATCGCCAAAAACAATTAACCGTTTTGCGACTCCAAAGTATTGTCTATAAACGTACCAAATCTCAAATGTCCACTCACAACCATGCCTGACGAGCATACCACGCCTGACACATGACTGCTCAATGCTCAATCTCGTTCATAACCCAGGAAAGTGTGGTCAACTTCAAAAATTCTTATATCTCTTCCAGAGAGTTACGTGAACTGGTAAGACCAAATGTATACATCATATTCTACCTGCCCATTCTTGGCTACGCCACTGCTAAATCTCCTAAAATACAATACAATAGATGCTTTTCGCCTACACAAGCACAAGATAAAAAAACCATCAGAGATTAACTGATTTGAAAGCTTAAATACGTTCCGAAAAAATTGATTTACATATATTATGTTGTTAGTTGGTGCAAACCACACCTACAAAATAGGCATGCAATTTTTTTTATGTGTGTGATATATTGGCCCTCGCACAACGAGGCGACTAGGCTCTTAGAAATTTCTACGGGAGTTTCCAGTACATGAAATTGTTAAATTATTGTAATGCATTCATAAATGTAATACTGGATTT
>JAEQML010059261.1:0-28900 GCA_016904865.1 Pissodes strobi
GGGGGAATGTGTGAACTAATTAAAATCATTAATTAAATATCACCCTGTCGTAAGTTTGAACTTGAACTTGAAAAATGTTATATAAACATTCACTGTTAATCATAAACAACTTGAGCGGTCGACGGGAGCGACTTTAATCCTTAATGATGCAGCCATCAGCATTTTGTAAGATATAAATACGCAGGCAAACGCCACGTACATCAGGCTTTCGGGTCTCTCAAACCGCTCAGTCTAGTTGCGAGGCAGTACACAGGTACGTCTACTTCTAGCTTCCCACAACCCCCATAACTGAACACTTATGCACAGGTATAAGGTTGTCAGGTCCTTACCTAACCTGGATGAACGTATGCACAGGTATACGACATTTAGGGGCTACTAAAAGTATAAGAGAGAGTCGAATTTGTGAAGTATCAGAACTTCCGGTAAAGGGATAGCTTTTGGGGAGTTTTAAAAAGTAGTGAAAGTGCCTTAGCAATTTGTAATAAACTTAAAAGACTTACCTTATAAATATCAGAACAAATACCTAAATAAAAGACAACTCCGCTCACATAAACTTTATTAAAATAGTGACGTCGCTTGCTAGACAAACTTTGAAATAAGCCTCCCTCGAGAAGACATGCATTTCATATTAATTGGGTATATTGTAAACTCTTAATTCATCTATAATCTTAAACACGCCTTTATTAGTATACAGTCTAACCGTTGTTAAGTTTGCTTGTAAATAAACTTGTTACTGTTTTTATCGATGTGTCTCCTTTATTATCTCTTCTCGACTTGACGTAGTGCGTTCCTAAATCTGAGCTACTCTCCTACACGCTAAGTAAGGCGTCACAGATAAAAAATACAATTCGTGACAATATTTAACAACCAACCTAGCCAGAAACTAAGCGTGCACAAATTAGAAATCGAGGGACAGAAGCCGCAGCTAAAAGACATCATAATGCGTTCTCGTAATGTGTATTTTGAAATTGTAATTTTCCAGAAGTCGTAATGGCTGTAAGCTATATTTAAAAAAAAATAAACATAATGTCCGGATTTTCAGTCATTGAGCGCTAATAATATTGACTCGTTGGACTGGCTGCCGTTACCACCTCTCAAGCTGAAGCTTTCAAATATTAGTACTGTGTACCTTGTAATTGATTGCCTTTGGTTCCACAAATGATTACACTTGTTTTGAATTGGTATAGAGCCTCTTCTCTGAAGTTTTATTAAGGAAATCACACAAGAATTATAAATTTTAATCAAGCTTGTATGGATCGATATCATTTTCAATATAAAAGTAACTATTACCAACAACTTGAAGGCACGACACTGGGCATCTGTTTATTGCCATTCTTAGCCAATCTTTTCATGAGTAGATTTGGAAACGAAATCAGTCAAGAGTTCGAATATTTTCCAACGATATGGTACCTTGGAATTGGCAAATACTGCCAATATCCAAGATTTTGTAACGGAACTTAACAGCCGTTTCCTCACATTTAAATTTAGTTAGGAAGTCAATTTCCAAATTTCCAGGTGAAATTTTCAGTATCGATGTTCTTGGTTCCTACCCCCCAATCTGTCACTGGAAATCATTTTATAATAATTGTCGTGGAAGATATTTTTACCCAATGGCTTAAGGGAAACGTGGTTCATCAGCTACAGCAACGAAATTAGCAATTTTTATCAAGTATTTTTGAAAAATTTTGTAATCGTCACAAAATAAATCATTTTACGTCCGCAATATATCATCAAAGAGCAAACCCAGTCGAACGTACAAATCAAGAATTGAAAAAAGCTTTAAAAGCATTTTTAGCTAACAAAAATATCGAACACTGGCACAAATATGTGCCCCGCGCCGTTTTTTGTTTAAGGAACAAAACAAGTGCGGCAACCAGGCAATCCCCAGCAGAGAGTCTTGTTGGTTACTCTCTTCCCACTCGAGGAGACCGCAATAATCCAATTTTCAAAGGGCCCATGGCTAGAAAACCTTAGAAAAAAGCAGGAAGAATATCAAAAAATATACTAAAGCCATGAAACAACCCCAAACTTTTAAAGAGGGTGACAGGGTAATTCAGAGACCTTTCAGGGAGGAAGTATTTGGCTAGTCATGGGAAGGTCCTCGTTGAAATAGTTATAAAACCAACTGATAGTGTGTACGTTATAAAAAGAGGCAATGCAGAGATTAAAGTGCATATTAATGACCTGCGTCCACCTTCAGAAAAAGAATCGTTAAGTTTCGAAAACTACTGTTTACATACTGACTCGGACGAATCTTTCGATGAAAACCAGAACCCTAATAATGAAAACGAACCATGCAATGAAGACCAGAATCCTAATGAAGAAGATGAACCTTTCGATGAAGACCAGAACCCCAATAAAACCAACTTTTCGATGAACATCAGAATTCTTGGGAAGACGATGAAGAAGAGGACTACGAAAGATTTCTAGAGTGCCTTGAACATCAAGTAGAAGAAGGTACTTTTGAAGTACAAAGCACTATTCTGTCCAACGAAAATATGAAACTTAATTTTTTCATATTTTCGTTGGCCAGTAAGAGCCATAATTTAGAATTATCTCACCAGAACAGGGAAATTGAAAAATTCCTTCCTACATCCTACTTACAAGACTATGTCTGTGAAGAAGACTAGTTCCTTTACCAATTCAGTTTTACCATAAAATTGAATTTCATTCCACAACTGCAACAATCAATCTGTAATTAGACGGATGAGCTATTATTATTCATATATTCCAATCATAACCAATATGTATGTAACGAACTCGAATCTCAGAGAGGGGTGAATTTGCCGCCATCCTGGATCTTTTTCTAACCATAAATTCTAACCAGTACACTTAATAACGAAATATCACATACGAATTATAAATTTTAATCAAACTTGTATGGATCGAAATCATTTTTAAGTTAAGTTAAGAGTTCGACTATTTTCCAACGGTATGGTACAAGTGGATGATACTTTCGCTCACATTAAAAAATTACGATACTAGTAAAAACTGTGTTTTATATAGTAAATAAATAAATAAAGGCCAACAAACATTTATTTAAATATCTCTTACCTTGTAAGCAAATCTCACACCTCGAACCTCCAGTATTGTGAACACACCTTAAACACTCTCCAGTAGTAGTATTGCAATTTCCTATTGCGTTCGTATCAATATTTTGATTACATTCACAAATTTGGCAGGGAGAAGGTGACCCGAATCTTCCAGTCGGATCACCATAATATCCATCTGAACATACATCACACCTGTGGCCAGAATATCCTGTGGGACACTCTGTGCACATTATTACGTCTTCTTCCAATTGGATACAAGCACCACCGTCTGGACAGTTACAAGGCAAGCAGTCTGTAGGTGTACCTAAAATATAAAATATAATAATGTTCATAAAAGCATAAAATTACATAGCCTTGATTTCAAAGTAGTAGACATTAAACAAATCGTAATGCTGTTTTCCGTTTTCTACTTCGAAATTCCAATCGCGATATTTAATGGCTACATTTACTTAAAACAATGAACTCGTTTCGTATGGATATTGGCTTTATTTTATTTAATATAGTGGGGAATCCAAGGGAGGAGCAATAAAGGTAATTGTTCACTGTTCATCTTTGGTCTAAAAAATCCAAAATTAAATCAATCAAGAGAAACTTTTTGTTTCAGTATGCGCTTGTTCGGGTCCAAGAATGTGCCTTTTATATTCTGAACTGTACAGTTTAGAGTGCTGGCCTATAATGCCTTTTCCTTCGTTTCGGGGCTTCTTTGGCTCGTCCGTAAGCTTCTTAGAGCCCTTTCTTTTTCGAGATTGTCGAACATTTGGCTGTCCCCCATGGCCAAAAATCTCATAAATTCCTCAGAGATTTGGGGCTAGAGGTTTAATGGATGAAGGTAGTCCCGCTAATATTCCTGAAGATCAACGATGGCGTTTCTCGGCTGGGCCAAAGTCATGTCTTGCTTCTTGCCTTTCCGTGATCTGAACTGCAACGAATTTTAATTTTAATTCTAGCGACGCGTTTAAGGGCTCGATATTCCACCCGATCGTGCACAACCAATCAAAGGCGAAAATTTTCGCGCGATTGGAAAGACGGTTGAGAAAACCGAACCGCAGATTCTAGAATCATGGAACGTTAAACTGTCGCATGCTTTATACATTCTTATGCGGCTTGCATTTTTATCCAGTGGCGTGTTTAAATGCAGTTAAGTCTAAAGCACATTTTCACAACATTTATGATCGGAATATAAATACCTGCAAATATGATATATACATTTTTAGCATCCCCATTAAATTCAACTTGCCAATCCTCTACGGGCGGTATATTTGATCCTTAAACATTTTAATTTGAATATCTGCAATAAAGTCGGAATTACACCCTCTTGTAATGACTAATTTTTGTTTATCTTTGTTTAGTATGCTCCAAACGGGGTAACAAAAAACTTTTGAAAAAAATTGGTATCCGATGATTATTCATTTTTTATATACTTGGTTATGTGAAGAATCCGTTACTGTCAATCAAAGACATTGTTTGTCAACTTGTTGTCGAAACTCATTTCGAAAAGTTGTAAATAGTGCCGAGAAAAAGATGTAATAGGTATAATGAACAATCGAAGCTGATAATTTTTAATATATATTGGCTTTTTTTCAACTGGAAAAGGAGCAAGTCCGAAACGGAATCGCACTTCAAATTGAGAATGTGATACAGCGAGCCGCAGATGCAACAAAATTGGGCCCAACAACGATCGCAAATATAAAGAATGATGGGATAAAATCAGAACAGGAATATAATACGGGGCACAATTTTTTCTATGTAGGTCAGAGAAGAATATGTAACATTGGCAAAAATAAGACAAAAGTACAGGGAAAAAAGATTATTCTGAGTTTTTCATCGACTCCTTAAGAAGATGGATCAAAAGTATAGGCTTTAAGTGGAAAAAATCAAATAATAGAAAATATTTGACGAACTTGCCAGATATTGTTCATAAAAGAATAATTTTTTTTTAAATGAATATATCAAAAATAGAAATTTAGGTCCGGAAGGTGTTACTCCAGTTTTCATTGACGAGACGTAAATCTTTAGCAAGGGATAATTTCGTAGTAGCTGGCAAGATGACACCCAGCACACGGATTCAAGAAAAAACAGTGAAGGTAAAAATATGTTGTTATCTTATGAAATTAATTATTTGTTGTTCCTTCTCCCCCCTCCCCTGACCAAACGGGAGAGGGGATACGGGGTCCCGTTTTCGTCCAGGATTTTCTTTTTACCCCGGCTACATCCCCTGAAAATTTCGGCCCTCTACCTATACGGCAACATGCCAGTAGAAGGAGCGTGACGCGTGACGTTACATATCCGAGCGTGACGACTCGGTCTCATTCAACCACCACAAAAAAAACGCAAAACGCGCCTAAAGAAGTTTTCATTTCAAATTAATAAAAACATTGGGTTTGCTTAAGACCACACGATAGAAGTGAAAAATTCGACAAGCGGGCTCATCTTTTGTCAGAATTTCGATCCGAGCCTTCGTTGCACAGATACGGGCGAAAAACGTTTTTTTTCCCAAAATCCCCCCTTAAATTAGAGCCCCGATCCGCCCGTATGGTCTAAGGTGGCCCCCCATGGGGCGCACTTACCATAAAAATTTCGACCTCATACCTCTTCCCGTTCTTCCGTAATTAATTATTTAAATTTTTCCTTCTCCTCCATCCCCTGGCTAAACGGGAGGAGTACGGGGTCCCGTTTTCATTCAGGATCTTCTATTTAGCCCTGCTACATCCCATGAAAATTTCAGCCCTCTATGGGAACATGCCATACATATACGAGCGTGACGCGTGATGCGTGACCGTTTTACTGAATTCAATACCCAGGAAAAAACACAAAAGGCGACTAAAGAAGTTCTCACTTCAAAAATTAAAAAGTAGGTCTAATCGGACAGTTTGGAAGCTATGGCCCTTAAAAGTCTCCTCACGGATCTCTCAAAAAATCGCAGCGAGCAATATATAGCCTAGGAATGCAAAATATTAATTTGACTTATTTAAGGATTATTACAGATTATGAAGCTCATAATATTGTTCCGCTGTGAATTTCTGGGAAGATAAAGCGCTGTCCCTCCCAAACAATCCAAATGATTTTTGAAGTGAAAACTTCTTTAGGCGCGTTTTGCGTTTTTTTTTGTGGGGGTTGAATGTGACCGAGCCGTCACGCTCGGATATGTAACGTCACGCGTCACGTTCCCTCTACTGGCATGTTCCTGTATCGGTAGAGGGCCGAAATTTTCAGGGGATGTAGCAGGATTGAAAATAAGATCCTGGACGAAAACGGGAGCCCGTACCCCCCTCCGTTTGGCCAGGGGAAGGGAGAGAAGGAAACACTTAAATAATTAATTTCAGGAGAACGGGAAGAGGTACGGGGTCGAAATTTTTATGGTAGGTGCGCCCCATGGGGAACCAACCATACGGGGGGGACCGGGACTCTAATTTAAGGGGTGATTTTGGGGGGAAAACCTTTTTTCGCCCGTATCTCTGCAACGAAGGCTCGGATCGAAATTCTGACAAACGATGATCCCGCTTGTTGAAGTTGTCACTTCTATCGTGTGGTCTTAAGCACACACACATTTTTTGAAGTGAAAACTTCGCGTTTTGCGGTTTTTTTGTGGGGGTTGAATGAGACCGAGCCGTCACGCGTCATGCTCGGATATGTAACGTAACGCTCCTTCTACTGGAATGTTCCCGTATAGGTAGAGAGCTAAAATTTTCAGGGGATGTAGCCGGGCTAAAAAGAAGATCCTCCACGAAAACGGGACCCCGTACCTCCCCCCGTTTGGCCAGAGGAGGGGGAAGAAGAAAAAACTTAAATAATTCATTTCGGGAGAACGGGAAGAGGTACGGGGACGAAATTTTTATGTTAGGTGCGCCCCATGGGGGGCCACCTTATACTATATGGAGGGGACCGGGGCTCTAATTTAAGAGGGGATTTTGGGGGGAAAACCGTTTTTTTCCGTATCTCTGCAACGAAGGCTCGGATCGAAATTCTGACAAACGATGACCCTGCTTGTTGAAGTTTTCATTTCTGTCGTGCGTGCGGTCTTAAGCACACATCAAACTTTTTTTTAAGGTCATCGTTATATTGTGGTCCACGTCGGAACCAAAGATCGCTTCATAAAAGGCGCGATTTTAATATTCAAAAGTGGGCGCGATTTTAATATTCAAAACTGGATTAAAGACGGGAGATTATCATGACAATATGAACAGGAAAAACTTCGAAAACTGGTTTAAAACTCAGCTGATTCCGAATCTTCCCCCAAAGTCATTCATAATCGCGGACAATGCAATTTACCATTCTGGTTTATTAGAAGAAATCGAGAAAATCTTGGACAAAGCAGAGACTGATAGAATGGTCGAAGAAAAAGAATATTGACTTTCCAGAAAAGACCATGAAATATCACATATTGCACGCAGAAACTCCCCTAGTGAAAAAAAATACTTTCTCGTTGAATATGTTAAACCTTTAGGACACAAAATTTTGCGACTGCAACCATACCATTGCCAGTTTAATGCAATTGAAATAGTATGGTCGGAATAAAAACGAAAATACGATCAATATATTTCCAATCTTAAGGGGTGACCTGTTCACCTTCAGAAGTTCTGGCGACATGCGAAAGGGTAATAAACGAAATTTCTATAGATCATTGGCAAAAATATGTTATTCATACAGAAAATATAATATAAGAGGCTCGAGAGGCAATACGAGTTTGTGATGCCTCTGACATTCCACCACTTGTAATTACGACTGACGAGACGACGACGAAAACAATATCTCTGGCTTTAGTTCTGACTCTGACAATACTGACCAGACTGATTAAGCTTTTTGTTCTTGCATATTTTATTTTATGATCGTCATTTAAGTATTCAATCATATCGTTACAATTACATTAACTTGGCAATGCAATATGGTGTGATTTTTTTTTGAGTTTGTATATTTAATTTTTTGGATTGGTATTTTCATTTTGATGTGTTAACATATTCATCCAGGCAGTATTTTTTTAATGAACAAGTAAATTAAATTGTCAGTATTTTAATTTTTGCCTGTAAGTTAAAATAATTTTATACCATTCTTCCTAATATTCACCATTTTTGTAAGCTCAGTTTTGTTGCATCTACTGCTCGTTGTATTACATTCTCAATTTGAAGTGCGATTTCGTTTGGAACTTGTTCCTTTTCCAGTTGAAAAAAAAGCAAATATAAAGGGTTTTCCAATAAGAGGTGTTATTTTGATATTCAGAGGAAAATGCCATTTTTTGAGATAAATGATCGGATGTTTGTTTCATTATAAAGAGGAAGGTATGCTGTTAATAATGGAAAATAACATCAGCCAAATGACCACCACGACCACTCCTACAGGACCATATCCTCTTCATGAAATTTTCCATAACCAAATCGCAAAGTGGCTGCCCTATGTCCTCGATAGCCTCACGAATTCCATCTTTGAGGTCTTGAATCGACGCTGGGCTGTTGGCGTAGACCTTCTCTCTCACGTGGCCCCAAAGGAAGAAGTCGCAAGGTGTTAAATCACAAGATCTCGGTGGCCAATTGTGATCACCTCTTCGAGAGATAACACGGTCCGGAAACTTTTCCCGTAAAAGATCAATGGTTTCGTTGCTTGTGTGGCACGTAGCGCTGTCTTGTTGAAAGTAAACGTTGTCCAGATCAATACCATCCAATTCCGGCCATAAAAAATCATTAATCATCTCTCGATAGCGCAATCCATTCACCGTAACTGGTGCTCCAGCCTTAGTTTCGAAAAAGTAAGGTCCAATGATACCGCCGGACCATAAACCGCACCAAACAGTAACACGTTGAGGATAGAGAGGCTTTTCAACAATAACTCTTGGGTTTTCCGAGCCCCAGTTGCGACAATTTTGCTTGTTGACGAAGCCACCGAGGTGGAAATGGGCTTCATCACTCAAGATGATTTTTCGATGGAATTCCAAGGACCAAATTGGCAAAGACACGACGTTGTTGATGATTGGCCGGCTTGAGTTCTTGTGCTAACTGAACTTTATAAGCCTTAAGACCCAAATCTTTATGGAAAATACGGTGTAATGATTTTTGGAATACGTAATTCCAAAGAACGACGATGAATGGACAAACCTGGGTTTTCTTCAACACTTTCGGCTACAGCAGCAATATTCTCGGCTGTTCTTGAGCGACGTGCACGGATTTTATTCTTCACATCACTAACTTGTCCCAACAGCTTGAATTTTTCCACCAATTTCTGTATTGCGATCCGACAAGGCGCTTCACGACGACCCAAAAATGTTCGAGTTTTACAAACCATCTCTGTGCTTTGTTGAAGCGTGTTTCGTTCCATTTTTATTAATGGCGTAGTTTCTACTTGTCAAATGTCAAAAAATGCCAGTTCCAAAACTGACATCTACCGAAATAGCGGGCTATTTAAAATAACACCTCTTATTGGAAAACCCTTTATTTAAAATTATCATATAAGTTTGTTCATTACTCATGATTAATCATACTTAATAATTGTTAATTGTTATTAAGTTTGTTAATAAATAAATAAATACTACAAGACTATTTTTATTTTTTGAGATTTTAGAAGTGTATAGACGAATGTAAAAAATATAATATACTGCTAAATCATCATTTGTTAATTTCTGAACGTATAAAAACACAGACTATTAATTTCTGAACCCGATAGTAAATTTTCGACCCTAATATTGATTGGCAAAAATATCTACGCCATACGTTTTTTCTCACCTGGATGACGTAACTAGAAATGGGTATAATTCCGACTTTACAACGCCGCGCCGCCGCTGGCATTCTTTATTTATCATGAGGAAATAATTCAATTAATTGTTTTCGTTGACAGGGATCGAACTGTCAAACAATATTTCGAAAGTGTCAAACTACCATCAGTGAATATACTTATTATTGCATTTTATTTTCCACTACAGTCCTAGTATTACAGTGAATTTCTTTATAGTCCTAGTACTATAATGAACAGCCTTATGGCATTAAAATACAGCATCATATTAGGCATTTATTACAATATGCCAGCAGATAAAAAAAAGTTAAGGTACCTACCTACATTCAACATATTATATGGTACAATAAATCATACCTGCCAGGGCATTTCCATAATATCCTCTAGCACATAATTCACAGTTTTCTCCTGATGTATTGTGCTCGCAAATGCATCTTCCATTTTCGGAATCGCAAATACTGGCGTGACTGTTACAGTCGCAAGGAATGCAGTTGGTAAATGGTCCACCATGAGCTGGAGAATGTCGAAAGCCTGGGGCACAGGATTCACAAAACTGACCGACATAGCCTGGAAACATTAAAGATAAAAAAATAACTAAAAAAAAGTGTATGCTTTTGACTAAACGACAGAAGTGAAAGCTTCAACAAGGCATTTTTACATAAATTGCTAAACAACATTCGTTAGATCAATGAAGACGGAACATTAATTGATAAATGCATTCCTTATATCAATGAATCAGTTCGATAAATAAATCAACGTGTTCACTGGTTTCACGAAATATGTTGATTGATATTACGAATAATTGTATGTCAGGACAATTAATTAAATTATTAAATCATATAAGGGTTTCTTTGAGCCAATAAACGCGTTCATAGACACAACAAAGTGCACATTGACTGATGAGCACATTCGTTGGGCTAATAAATTCGTTTATTAGGCTGAGGAACTGTACATAAAGTATAAGAGATTTGATTGGATATAACCAAAATTTCCGGGAAATAGGTGAATTTCTCAAAAGGCTGTAAGATTTTATCCAGTCTAGTCCCTAATTACCTAGGCGAAGGAATGCGTCTCCTCGCAAAGATTACAGTCTATTATTTACCTGAATCGATGTCGACGTCTTTGTGTTTTGTATTGATGTGAAATTTAAGTTGATATTCTTGTTTAAAATTCCAAAGGTAGGTAAGTACATTTCAATTTACATATTTCACTATGCAATGCTTTATTTGCCATAATCATTTTGTAGCACTTTCGTTAATGATTAAATATTTTAAGCGCCAACATGACTTAAAAATTGATTCAATCTTTCGTTGTGCTGAAGTTGGTTGCAGTCAATCGTTTCAAAATCTATGCAGTTTCAAAAAGCACATTAATAGAAAACATTTACATGAAAAAAGTTTTGATAGCGGAGACGAGTTATTTTGTTGAATCTTACTCATCCAGTTCAAGTACTATTATGACACAGCACAACGATTTTGCATTAATCGATCAACCAATTAAAAATATTTCTATTATTGCTACCAGATCGACAAGGAAGTCTTAAATGATGAATCTGAAAGACCCGGTACTTTCAGCATAGATGGATTTAAAAAAATGTTGAATACTGAAGCAGTGAAATTTGCCTTAGTCTTAACAATAATTTTTCTCGAAAGGATGTGTTCGATAGTCTTAAACACATGGACTATTTTTCTGATCAAACCTTTACTAAAAACTTTTGGTTGTTTCGTTGAATGCCATTTTAAAACTAGTAGTTGTGTTCTCAGTGAATTTTCTAGTTTATTGTCAATGTGTAACAGCTGTTTGAAATCCTTTAACACTGAACATTTATTGAATAAATGGCTGAGAAACGAGGGATACGCGGAAAATATTAACGAATTCATAATCAAGTTGTTCCCACATATTCAGAAGGAAACCTAATCATCGATCAAACAAATGACAAAGGCGTTGTTATGCATATAAAATTCCAAATCAAGAAATTTTTCGAGCAAAAAGATATTATTAATTAACACGTTAAACTTTATCAAAAGTTTGGAGGAATCTTCTAAAATCGAAAACTTTGTTCATGGAAAGTTATAGAAGAAGTAAAAAAACTTTTGCCAAACCTACATTTGATACCATATTTTTTATGCCTGAACGACTTTGAAATCAACAATCCGCTAGATTCTCATACCAAAGTCCATTCCGTGTGCAACGTATATTACAGTTTTGTATGTCTTCCAGAACAAGAATCAAAATTTAAGAATATTTTGAGAACTCTTGTGTAAGAACTAACAAGAATACGAGAATCAGGTTTAGATATAAAGATTAATAATGAAACTTTGATTAAAGTGCATTGTGTACTCGGTTTGGTTGTTGGCGATAATTTAGTCCTGAATTCGGTTCTAAGTTATTTTCCAGTGCTTATTTCTGTAAGCTGTGTACATTAAGTAAATTATAAACTCAAAGAGAGATAATTGAAAATAGTCAATTATTTAGAACAATTATTGCTGATTACGAAAAGGAACTGAAAAGTGGGAACTTGAGCAACAGTAGCATTAGAAGCCAATGCATATTAAATCAAATTCTATCTTTTCTTGTGGTCAGGGTTGCCAACATTTTCCGCAAGAATATCTGTAGCTAGGTGGTTAAATATCCGTAGAAATCCGTAGGCCTAGGTGTTATCATTGTTTATGTAGGAACAATGGTTTTGTTAAATATCCGTAGAAATCCGTAGGGTATGTTCCCATTTTTGACATTAAGGGCCACATTCAGCCGGTTCCAGCATCTGAGACGAGCAAGTAAATCAAATTAAAGAACCGGCTGAAGTTTCCCATTCCCTATCTAACAAAAAGAGCTTACTTAGCAATCAAATCTGCTGAGACAGCCTGAATGTGAGCAATGACAACAATAGCAGTATATAAAAGAAAGAAAAAGTGAAATATTATTTACAAAAATAAATTTATAATAAACCCACAATTTTTTAAGGAACGGTTTAAAAAAACAATAAAAGCTAAAACTGATTTATTTCATTAAAAATATTGCAAAGCCCAACTAACTCCACCTAAAAAAAGAAAAATGAACAGCTAAGATAAAAAATAACCTAAGAAAAAAATATTCCAAATATAAATAACCAAAAAACTTATATCTTCCTCCCGTCGCGTCACGCGTGACAGCGCCCTGCCTGCCGCATGAATCAGGGAATCCTCCGTGGGATGCCACCATGCCGTTGATCGAATTATAATAAGATAAAACACTCAATTCGAGTAGGAGAGGCTAACAGGCGCGCAAATGATAACAATGTTCTAATAATAACTTATTTGTTATCAATTTTATTAATAATTATTATCGTATTAGTAATATTTTCGAATTTAAAATTCACCAGTTTGATAGTCTGAAAATCTGTAGAATTACGGTCTTTATCGTAAAATCCGAGTGGAGTCACCAAAATCCGCAGATCTACGGTTAAATCCGTAGTGTTGGCAACGCTGCTTGTGGTGCACCAGCGATCATTGGAAATATTACCCAGACCCAACTGCGCAGGTCACACGAACACTGACGACATGGTTCAACCTTCAGTATTAGTTCAGCAGACAACAGACACAGCACAGGATTGAAGACAAAAGCAGGAAACGGAATGCAGCCTAGGCAATTCTTTAGCATGAAAAGTGCACATTCTTCTTCGAAAGTATTTATTCTTAATGATGCACTGAAAGAAGGGTTGAATGAAACTATAACACCACAAATTAATGTATAAAAGTGTGTGAGAGTATATTTTCACCACCCCTTTATCTATTCTTTTCCATGAATAAGGCAAACATGTTGAATGCGTATTTTTTGACAATAAATGTTTTTTTATAATATCGTTTTATTTATGAAACTTCCAAAGTTAGTGGATATAGTATCGAATAAAATATTCAAAAATATTCTTATTGAATTAATAAATACGTTCATTGTTTTAACGACCATAGATTCTTGAAATAATGAATGTGTTCATTGGATTAATAAACCTGTGTATTAAATCAATGAATACGTTCGTTGGTTTTACGAACAAAATTGATTGACCTAATGAATGTGTTCATTGGATCAATAAACCCGTTTATTGGATCAATGATTATGTACGTTGGTTTTATGAACAAAAATGATCGAGCTTATGAATGTGTTCATAGATTAATAAACCCGTTTATTGGATCAATTAATATTTTCATTGCATCAATAAACGCGTTGTTTGGATTTACGAATATTTTTATTGCATCTATAAATACGTTCATTGATTCTACGAACATATTTATGAATTCAGTGACAATATTTATTAGATCAATAAAGATTTTAATTAACCCAAATAAAGAAGTTCATTGACTGATAAAATGATAAGCATCGACTAATGTACACATATTCGATGGCCCAATGAACTCGTTCATCGGACGAAAAACGATAAACAGAGTTCTTTGAGCCAATAATTTTTTTATTAATATTACATAACTTTTTGGTTCAGTGTTATGGTAAGTGAAATATTAAATGATTACTTTCGAATGAAATACATTTCTTAAATATCTAAAAAAAAATCCGTTTATTATCGTTTAATATTCCACCGAATTAGCGTTACATAGTTGAACGTGACGACTCAGTCTCATTCTCCATTCAGAGAAGAGTGTGCTGAATGCGCCAAAAGAAGTTTTCACTTCAATAAGTTATAGTAATTATATATGAAAATACTATTATTATTTAAATATCAAGCGAATATCGTAATTATTACTTGTTATTAGTTTTTTATTTGAAAAGTACGGGTTTTGAAAATCTCTGAGAAGTAAATTATTGTAGGTACCTCAATAATGTATTTATTTATTTATTCAACGGGTCAGTTGCCCACTATTATAAAATAGAACATCTAAATCTACGTTCACCTAACCTACAATAAAAATATAAAAACGCAAATGTAAAGTTTTGACCACTAACTATCTTAACCCTTAACCCACCATGTGAGATTTTTTTTCACATACACCCACATGGTGTCTGACAGACTACTCACTTTGCAAATAGCAAAACAACCAATTTTTCAAAATTTATGTTTTATGAACAGAGGACTAACAAATGAACCTATTTCTACAATATAAATTTAAAAAATATATGTTTTATCCTTTAATGTTATAAGAATTAATAATAAAAAATTACTAGCTAATTTTATGAACATAATTTTAATTTTTCCAAAAATTTTTACAATTTTTTTTTGTTTTTTTGAATATTTTGGTACAAAGTTGTTCAGAAAGGATTGCTTTAATACATATACTCAAAAATAACATTAGACATGAACAATCTTTTTCAGCAAGAGCTAGATATCCCTTTTGTTTATACATGTATTACATAATAGTTTCGAGCATTGTAAGCAAATTGCCTTTCTATACGGTACACTTAATGTCACTAGCTTCAATGTCATCATCCTTAAACCACTGTAGTGGCTCCTCGATTTTTTTTATCAACAAAACAAACTCTTTTCGACGGAACGGCCTTATCAACTCATGCAATTTAAATCACACAAATCACCATGTATAGTCTGACAGACTACGTTCCATAAGTTTACTCTGATAATTTGTTTAAAAATTTTCATAAAATAATGCCGAACGGGCGACAGCTAGTGGGCCAATTGAAGCAAGATTAGATGGTGCGACAAGTTCGAGGGCAGTGTCAGTGAGGATATACAGCGCGATTAGTTTATTGGGAAGTCTGTGAGACGCCACATGGTGGGTTAAGGGTTAACTATCTATCGAAAAAGAAATAAGTACAACACACTAAAGTAGAAGGGAAATTGAGGACAAGAGAGAGAGTCTCACCGGGGTTGATCATCTAACACAAAATGTAAGGTTTCTTCTAAAGTTGGTGGGCCCATCAAAGCAGTCAAGGTCAGAGGTATACTGATTAGCCAATCTTGCCCCTAGCCAAAAACGCGTTAAAGGCATAGCTAGTTCTATGAGTTGGGTTATGAAAAGAAACCACTTGTCGAGTTTGTCTCGGCTGGACATGAATGCCAATCCTATTTAGGAACTAGGGACAATTGCGGCGAGAATGAAGAATGTTGTAAAATAGTGACAAATCCTTTTGATTTCGTCTCGTCTGCAAAGTGTCCATGTGCAGGGTCTCCTCAATCAGATGATAGTTCACAGAGTCTTGATAATTGGTTCCGGCTTAGTTATATGTCTTAAGAATTTGTGTTGAACTCTTTCAATATGTTGGGTGTGTACATCATAATGAGGAGACCAAATACACGAGCAATATTCGAAATGCGGGCGCACAAGGGAGCAATACAGTAAACGAATAGAATCGATGCTCTGGAAGTGACCAGCACATCTCTTGATGAAGTCCAACATTTGAAGAGCCTTAGAAACTGCCCCAGAAATATACGGGATAAACCTCAAGCGACTATCAAGTGTAATACCCAGGTCTCTAATATGAGAAACTGACGCTATAAGGTTAATGTTGATGTAATAGGAGTGGTCAACACTATTTCTGCTTTAACTGAAGCAAATTGAGTATCTAGCATTTTTAGCATTCAAATCCATACAGTTGTTGTTTCACCAGACAATGAGTCTATCCAGATCTGATTGAATCCTTAGGCAATCATCTGTGGATCTAACTTTAAGATATAGTTTTAAGTCGTCTACAAGGAGAAGGAAGAAACTATGCTGAAAACAAGGTGATATACCATTTATGTATAAGATGAACAATAAGGAACCCGAGTGTGACCCCTTGGGCACACCAGACACAACAGGTATCTCAATCGATTGAAAGCCAAGGACTTGAACAACTTGTGTTCTGTCAGT
The DNA here is from genome assembly GCA_016904865.1 of Pissodes strobi. Classification (NCBI taxonomy): domain Eukaryota; kingdom Metazoa; phylum Arthropoda; class Insecta; order Coleoptera; family Curculionidae; genus Pissodes; species Pissodes strobi. Next base: position 16,559 of record JAEQML010059261.1, read on the forward strand.
CAAATAGGAGTAAAGCTATTGTAACAAAGGCCCATCGACACCGGCCCTCCTCAATTTGTGGATTAGCAAGTGATGATTGACTCTGTCGAAGGCCTTGGAGAAGTTAGTGCACAACGCGTGAACTTTACATCCCTCATCCAAAGACCGGGACAAAAAATGTGTGACAGAATATTTAGGTCTGTGGAACGGCCGGCAATGAAACCAAATTGCTCATCAATCAGTTGACCTTGAAGAATCAGAAAATCACACAGGAGGCTTTCAAAGATCTTTGGAATGGTACTTAAACTACTGATAGGCCTGTAATTGGCAATAAGAAAAAGTTCAGAAAGTCACTTATTACAATACGAATTTAGATGTTTACGAACGAGCTGAATTTGGAATTTGCATTGCTGTAGAACTTGTTGCTTAGTACCGCTTAATTTAAAGAGTGATGTATTGTGCAATTTGCCGGATTCGAAGTATTGATGATGTAATATAGTGAATGCCGGACAATATGAAATAAACATTCAAATGTATTATCGTCGTAAATCACACTTGCGTTTAATGAAAATGTAAAAATAGCTTAACATACTAAATTGTTTACATTAAAAACGTTTATTATTTTAAATAAAGTAAATAGACATAAAAATGTTTTTAAAATAATACAATCTGAGCTTTGCACCAGAAGTACTGTTCTTGGTCAAAATTGGTTTCTAAAAGATTACACTCACAAATGAGAGAAACAATCTCTTAAATATTACCCTTACTAGCGATTTACTTACCAATAAAATCAGCTAATGTCCGCTTACATTATGTTAAAAAAAACAATTTAAATATCAACATTTAAAAACAAGAATGTTTGAATCTAAACGTATTCAAAATAACATACTTAACAGGCCGCCCCTACGTATGCAAATCAACAAAGAAAAGTTCTAAAATAATAACATTCGCCGGCGAAATTAGAATACACTCGGTATTATAAAAAAGCTTTAACAACGCACTTCTTATGCCGGGCATACACATTGGCCAATATATTTGCCGAAACATTTAGCGAATCATTTGTGTACAATTATGGCAACCACACAATGGACTTCGAGAAGCAGGTAAAGAGGGTCGAGCCGAGCGCTGGAAATATGCGGCACACTTATTTAATTCTCTTTTTAATATATTTTTCTAATGTGTGAGATCGAACTTTTAATAGGTTCTTGTCGCACCCACACCTCAAATGGGGACTTCTTCATATAAAAATGCCGCAGCAGAAGGACGTCTTCAGAAATCAACTTGCTTCTGGCTAGAGACTGGTTCAATTTCCACTCGCTAAAAGTTAAAATTTCCACCTATTTTCAAATTCTCTCATTTTGGTTAGAGACTGGTCCGATTCCACTAGCCAAAATATTTAGCCAGGGTTTCCATTCAAATTGCCACATATTCTGGCATCCAACTAGAGACCAGTTTCTCACACAGCTTGTATAGTTTTGCAATTTTGAAAGAAATTGAGCTTATCAGTAATTTTCCTGAACCAAATGAAATTAAGAACAAATCTTAAAACTTCACCCATAGGCGCAACTCGCAGAGGCGTCGAGACGGCTTCCTTACATATAAGTAAATTCCTTGGTTTCACTTAAACTCTTTACGATCTAAGAGCTAGACATCATTTTAAGGGAGGGTCGAACTTTTAAACCTCGTGCTTTAATGTGATCATGTTCTCATAAATTACGCCATTTTGGTTAGGTTGCGGACGCGGCTGTGATTGTGACCAAATATGTTCAAGTAAACTTAAACTCTCTTATCTCCGAACAACAAACGAATAAGAAGTTGGGCTAGTAGTGATAGAATTCTTAAAGAACACAACAAACGGTATAATAGTCCTACGGGACGGGAAAAGAGCCTACGGGACTCGAAAAGATCATACGGGACAAGAAAAGATTTTTTCATGTACATTATTGTACATTATTGCGTTAATAGATAAATTCAGTTCACGTTTTTGTATATGTTAAAGATTATTTTATGTAAATTAATACTGCGTTTTCCTTAAACTGTACACGTAAAGAAAAATAGATGTGTAAAAAATTACCAAAAACCCAAATGGTTTTATTGCCAGTATTGACTGGTCTTCTTCTTCTTCTTCTTCTTCTTCTTCTTCTTCTTCTTCTTCTCCTTATTCTTTGTAAAGACCGCTTGGTCTGTTTATTTCGAACGCTGGTCAGTGTTGTTGATTCTCCTGTGATACAGATGTCCAACTAACTGTCCATCTTTTTGGCGGTCTTCCGATTGGCTTTTTACCAGCTGGATTTCCATTTAGCATAATATTGGCTATTCTTTCGGGTCCATTCTTTCTACGTGGTCCCGCCAGCATCTTCTGCGCTTTTGTCCCCATCTGATTACATCTTCCACCTTGCAGGTCTCTCTTATTGTTGCGCTCCTCACTCTATCCCGTAGTGTCTTTCCCCCTATTGACTTTAGAGTCTTCATATCTGCCGTTCTTAACATACATTTTGTTTTGTTGTGTCTGCTAGGGTCTCGATGCCATAGGTGAGTATTGGTCTTACGCATGTTTCTGCGATGCTCATGCTCATATGTTTGTTGTTCCATATGACGTCTCTTAAACTACCTGGTGCTAACGAGGCTTTGTTGATCTAGGATTTTAGATCTTTAATTGGTTCGTTGCAGCTAGAGATGTCCGCTTCAAGTTATCTAAAAGTTGTGACTTGCTCGACAATTTCATTATTTATAACCGGCTTACATCTCGTTGGTTTCCTGGCAAATGTCATACATTTTGTCTTGGAAATTGATATGTGCATATTAAATTGTGTGCTGACCCGATTGAATCTGTGAATTTGTCTTTACAGATTGTCCTCCGTTTCTGCCAATATTGTCGCGTCATCGGCGTAGTAAATTATGCTAATGGGTTTTCTGTTGATCCTATACCCCATAAGCCACTAACCTCTTCAATGATCTCGTTTATAATCAGGTTGAATAGAAATGGGCTTAAGCTATCCCCTTGTCTTGTACCCTGTGATATCAGTATATCATTTCTTGTTTTATGATCAACTTTAATTCGGGTTGAATTGCCTGCATACCGTTTTTATAATTCTTGCCGGGATTCGTTTTTTCATTAAGATGTTGATAATGTCTTCCTGTCGGACACGGTCAAATTCTTTTGTTAAATCGATAAAACATGCAAAAGCTAGGGTGTCGAATTCTATTGATTTTTCTTTTATTTTGGCGTATGATAAATAGGGCGTCAGTTGTAGACATATTTCTCCGAAATCCTTGCTGTTCGTCTTTGATTTCGATATGTCGTTCAAGGTTATCTTTAAAAAGTCCGGTGAATAATTTCATGGTGGAGCATAGAAGAGTTATACCCCTGTAGTTCTCTGGGTTGGTTTTTTGTCCCTTTTTGAAGATGGGTATGGTGAAGCTCTTATGCCAATCATCGGGGATTGTTTGTGAGCTTAATATTCCATTGAAGAGTTCCGTTAGTTTTTTTGTGAGTTCATTGCCACCATACTTTAGAAGTTCGTTGGGTATATTGTCCACACCCGGTGTTTTTTTAAGCTTTTTTGTTTTGTTTTTGACTTCTTCTTCCGTGAATGATATTGGGACCTCTTCTTATTCTACCTCCTCAGCTGCCATCTTTGTGTCTTGGTTGTTATCGTAAAGGTCATTAAAATATGTCTTCCAGTTGTACAGTGACACGCTTTTTGTTTGAATGTATTCGCTCACAGGCTTTTTTCGATTTTTAAGCATCTTCCACACTTTCTTTTGAGCTCCATACTCCATACAAATCGTGTTGCATGTCGTTGGTGTATTTTTCCCAGTACCCTCGTTTAATCCTTCGGATCTCTGCGTTCACCTGGTTTCTAGTCTCTTTGTGTTTGATGAAATTATCTTGCGATTGTGTGCTTTTGTAAAGCAAGTAGCTTTTCCTTTTTTCATTGGCTAGCTTTTTCACCTCCTCGCAGAACCATGGTTTGTTGTGGTTTTGGGCATGCACGTTCTTTTTCCTAGGGATTCTTCAGCGGCTTCATGGATACACGCTTTTATCCTTTCCCAGTTCTCATTGACATTGCCGTCGGTTAGATTTTCGTGTAGTAATTTGTTGGCAAGTCTGCGCTGGTAATAATTCTTTTGTACTGTAATAGTCTAGTGATTCCATGTTGTATTTTTCAATATATAGTGGTTCTTGATTGTGTTTCTGATGTTTTTCCAGTGTTATCTTTTCCAGGACAAGATTATGGTCCGTGCCAACATTGGCTGAAGTCAGCACTCTTACTTCACTGATTTATTTTGGGGTTATAGCTCTGTTCGTTTTTATATAATCAATGGTGGATATTTGGCGTCTTGTATTACAGAAGGTGTAATACAAGAGGCAAAAAATCCACTATTGATTATGAAGACTGGTCACTTAAGAAATTGAAATCATTCAAGATAATCGTTTCACAAACATTTACTTTAGAACCTACTACCACAGATCTATATAGCTACGCAACAGATACCTCTTCCAATGCTTTTTGCGCGGGGCCAACAATGTTCACCGGCTTTCGCGAGCGGGTGAACCAGTCGTCTAGGAACGGGTCGGTGCTGCCAAGTTATCACGTCGAACAATATTCCGGCTGACTTTTTGACCCGCTCAAATCATCGAGTTTTATTATTAATATTTATGTATCAAATTAACACAAACATATTTTTTTTAGAAAAACACGATTTTTACATTTTTTATTAAGTATGATATAAATATTATTACTTAATACAAATAAGAGATATTACAGTATAAGTTAACAAATTTTGTAATGACCTTTTACACCGATATATAAGGTGAGTTTTAGCCCATGGTCAAGCAAACACGTAGCTATATAGAACTGTGCTACTACCAAACAACGTCAATTAACAGGGTCTTAAACGACAGTGGCGATAAATCATTCACCATTGTTACGATCACGTCCAAAGAGTCTTTGCCTTTAGGTACAACAAATTTAATGTACCATGGGGCTGGGGTGTTTCAATATCAAGACCAAACGTTTATATTGGCTTTCAAGAAAATAATACTCCATAATTTCGGTTTAGGTAGTGGAATTATTGTATATTATAGTAAACTTATAATTCCGAAAAACTCATATTTTTCTTAATTCATCAACATGAGCAGTAAAAAAATAACTTAATTTTAATCGACGCTACATCCATCGTTTATGGTAAGCTATTAATTATATTAATATGCTTTCTTTGTCTTATCAAGAAATTCTATTCACTCTTAGAATCTTGAAGACATTTGTATGAAATCAACAATTTGCCAACCGTGGCAAATTGCTTATTAAGGCATTTCTTTTGGAATGGTATAATTTTCTGGTATCCACAAGCTGCCATTTTTAACTCTCCATTGATCACTCTCCACTCTTCGCATACTACAAAGTACATAAGATCAAGCAAGATTATAATATTGTAGTGGCGAAATGAAAGTTACGGTCATTTGTTGCTGATGCTGGTATGTATGAGATCCATGGGTTTGATACTGTTAGAGTAAGCTCATTCAAGAGTCCGGTGACAAAATCCGCTGTGAGGAAACTAAAAAAAAGCTTGGTGCTGCTCCTGTAGGCTGTAACGCACGTCCCTCAATGTGTATAGGTTTTAGAAGTTACTTACTTCGAGGTAGGTTCTAGACAATAATTTGAGGATTCACCCTTTACTTTTGATACAGAAAAAACTACTACTGTGAAAATTGCAAATAAAACTTGATTGCATGTTGAATTTAAATAATTTATAATTACATACCTTGTGGACATTCACAGAATTCCATCCACAGCGCTTGTTGGCCCGCAGCGCCTCTGGCCGCTGTTTCTAATTTAACATCATCTAAGAAACCAAATCCTTGTGGGGAATAAGTACCTCTGATTTTAATTGATGTCAAATTCGTAAGAATCGAAATGAAATCTTTTGAATTCAATCTTGGCTGCCATTGAAAATCTGGATGTTCGTGAAGTCTGAATTTATACATTTGAGTCTGAAATATCAAAGTGCTCGGGTTGAAAGTTATCCTATACGATGTGTCAATTACAGATTTTGAAGCGGCAGGGTTTTTGAGGAAATGATTAAGTATATATTAAATTCTAATAGTAAAACCCAAGCTGCTTGTTAGTTAAAAATAATTCCCAAAAAGTTAAAAGTAATTTTGTGATTGACAGTTTTGCATACAGAGCTGGGGTTTCAAACGGCCATTCTAAGTATACTTAAAGCTCTGGATTTGTTCGATTTTGTAGATACTTTGAAAAATAGAAGAAATTCATCAAAAGTAGGTATATCGTTAAAAAGTTGCATTTCTACAATATAGGAAAAATTTGAACTATACAGGGTACTCTACAAAAATCGAAGCTCACCAAAGTACTATTTTTTAAATAGAAAACCCTTCATATTCTAAACGTCTTTTGAATTCTGCTTAAAATTCTAAAAAATATATATCCAAATTCTTTTATTTTCGAGATATTGAATACGAAATTATAAACCAAAATAAAGAAAAGTGAGAATAACAAAATATACAATATGCATATATTTTAGGCAAACAACTGGAATGGAGGGGGAGAGGTACGAAAAAAGAATTTTGAGTTGTACTTTACCTTTTCATCTCAATAATTCACCGCTAAAACAAATACATTACATTGCTTACTATTGATAGTTTAAATGTACAGGGTGGCCCGTATATTATGGGATGACACCGTAGCTCACAATCTACGGGGTGAACCAAAAAAAGTGTAATACAAAAGTTTTTGGATTTACTTAAACTTTTAAAATGTTTATATACATACAAGGTGTTCGTATTTTCGTGGACAAGTATCAACTTCCTTATTTTAAATATAATACCCTATATTATACTAAGGCATTTTTGAATTGATCGGAAAATTCTAGATATATTTTATATATTGTTACGAATAGTACAATGACTGGGTATCTTGATTAAACCTTACGCTTCCACCAATCTGTCACTGTATGTTTTGTCCGTGATGCCACGCCTTGCTTAGCGTGCAGGGGTATAATTAAGATGATTAGGAATCGTTCTACGTCAGGTGGGAAGAGATGATAGAGAAAGCACTTCAGTTAAAACAATAACAACGTCTATTGGTCCAAAGACTTAATGATAAAACTTTAACAATGTCTATTGGTCAGAAACGTAATAAGGTTCTATTATACTCGATTACTAAGGTATTGAGGTATGGTTTTGAATTGTTTATAGGTCTTTGGTCATTGCTTTATAAATATTGTTTTTCAAATTCAAATTCAAATTCAAATTCAAATTGTTTATTCATGCTTTTATACATACATAGCACTTACACACGTCAAAGTAGAAAAAATACATATAAAGCCTTAACTAACCTAAAACCTTACACATTAAAAACACTTAAATTATTTTAAAATAGTCAAAAGAACATAATTTTGCAAGTCACAAATTTAGTTTAAAATGTCAAACATATTACAAACAACAAATTAAAATTCAGTTAAAACAATTAAGATCAGACAAAAATTCATTCGCCGAGTAATATGCACTACTGAGAAGAAAACTCTTTACTTTACTTTTAAATGCTATTATCGGTAGCTGTTTTACATTTTCAGGTACTTTGTTGTAAAAGTGAATACCTAGATGATTAGGCCCATCCTGGCAACGTTTTAACCTCCAACAGTTCAAAACAAGATTTTGTTTGTTTCGAGTATCATGGTTATGTATGGAATCATGCGTTGTATAAAGAGTGATGTTATTTTTAATGTAGCATAAGGTTTCCAAGATAAAAAGTGATGGCAACGTTAGTATTTTATTTTGTCTAAAGGCTTCCCGGCAGTCATCCCTATATCCCAGACCCGCAATCACTCTAACTGCCCTCCTTTGAAGACGAAAAACCCTCCCAGCCCCCGCAGCATGTCCCCAAGCAATTATTGCATAAGAAATGTGCGAGTGGCAGAGAGAGAAATACGCCTGTCGGAGGACAGTCTGAGACACACACTCACCCAGGTTACGCAGGATATAAATATTTTTGCTCAGCTTTGTAGAGAGCTGATCAGTAGTTAAGGGAAAATCGGATGATTTTTAGAATCGAATATCTTGCATTCGAATACTTTTCAGAATCGAATGCAAAGAATCGAATTATTTGGATTAGTCGCGATATCCCAAATGTTTCAATTAGCGATTCAACCTCTCGAGATTTCGAGTGACTTCGAAGTCTCGTTCTCGATTTCAAATTTACAAATTGTCTGATTCTGGATTGTTTGATCTTAAAGTCTTCATTCTTGATACATTTAAGCATAAGTGCAAAATCTTTTACGAAAATTAGCGAAAGCATTCACGATTAAAAAAAATATTGGTTAAAGGTTGTTTTGTTTAGATATTATGTAAAAGTTTATTAAAGATTTACTAAAATCGTCACTTTTTAATACTTTAAATTTGAATTTCCAAAACTCCTTATCTTCTGCATATTGCAAAAATATGTATGTCATATCTGCCGACTACCGCATTTAAAATTAATAACATGTTTACTAGAGAAGAAAAATATTCAACAATTAAAAAACTACCACAGTAATTAAACTGCTCTATTTTATACTTTTTATAGTATAGCGCTTTCGATTATTGTTCACCATAATACAAAACAAAGCCCGTTATTATTTGTTGCTCAGAGGACAGATCAGCATAATCGAACAAGTTATATTATAATCGCATTTGACGCGAATTGTGCAGATCCATATTTCATTTCGATTCAACCAGCATTCGAGAGACGATTAATTCGTTGTTAGCGCATTCGAATATTTCTGGTATTCGAATTCTTCGTTCAGAATCGAATGCATTCGAATGCAAGCCAGAATCGAATACTTCGATTATTTGTATTCGAATAGTCCCGTCACTACTGATCAGTGTGTGCATCCCACCGAAGTCTGAAGTCTAGGATGACCCCCAGGAACCTTACAGAGGTTACCAAGTCAGTCTCTGGTATTGCCCTTGTTGAAAAAATCATGGATTGAGTTTTGTCCACATTAAGGAAAAGTAAGTTTGAACTAAACCATGCTTCAGCCATCTCCTGTGCCTCCCCCGACTTTGCTTTAGCCTCCTCCAGATTTGCATGCTTATTAGTTATGGCAGTATCATCTGCAAAAAGAGTGTACTGTGACGTAGGGTCAGTTTTGTGTTTTGGGTAAGTTTTGTGTTGTGTTTTATTTAAGGTTGGTTTGTTCGAACGAATATCTCACTACACTTTTAACTATTTGACAGACTCTACTTAGAAACTTATCTTTCTCAGAACTTTGACAAATTTACCATCGATTTGACTTTTACTACTGCGGTTAAACCCCTAGACTTATTTAGTAGCTTATGCAATTTAGTAGATCACACGTTCTCCCGCCCTCTAAAACGTTGGTCCCCAACGTTAACGCGACCTCTATCGCTCAATAACGTTCTTGGCATCCCATGTATTAGAAACACTTTTTCTAACAAAAACTTAGCTACTGGACCGGCTTTTCCATTAGGCAGTGCGGCTGTGATGGCGTATCTTGTATTCTGCGATGATTTAATACATTGCTGGACGATTTTAATTTATGTTCTATTGAAATATGTAAATTATATTATAGTTTTTAGTGGGTATATTGACATAGACTTTTATATTGACCAATTGTTATTTATGACTGGCACTGCGCGACGATTATAGGCGCGTGATTTCAATTTTAAATTATAATTTAATTGTTTTTTGACGTAGATCATTGTTTTTCTTTTTACGTAAATTACGGCATGCCTCCACCACGTGTCACGAATATTCTATACCTAGTCTAACCGTTTTTGACATATTTTGAATTTTATGTCAAAAATGACGTTTGCAGGTCTAAATATACCTATCAAATTCTCCTTTTGAAATCCTTTATTATTTAATTGGAGTTGGTTTCCTTAAGTGGTGTGTGTTGACATTTTATTAATAAATAAATACAGGGCATACAAACCGAGCACTACAGAAAGAACACTAATTCTTGTCGTCTGACAATACACCTACTTATTACCCCAGCCGGGACGATTAAGTTATTAACCTTTCGTCGGGCGCTGCTGTTCTAGCAGATACAACAGTCTTTCTTTTGCATCGTTTATGGTAACCTATAGTGTTAAAATCCCCACCGCATAGATAGCCTCCGATTTTAGATCAGCAGTGCGTGGCAATTTTTATTAGAAGGTTTGAAGTGAACGTGGCAAACATTTCGATCTCATGGATACACTGCACCTGATTACGTTATAATTTAAAAATAATAAATATCGAATTTTAGCATAGAGAAGAACACTACCATTGGCCAGCGTTTTACATTTCTAGACACATTATGCGATGGGGATTTTAAATGCAGGATGCAAAAGAAAGACTGTTGTATCTGCTAGAACAGCCGCGCCCCACGAAATGTTAATAACTTAATCGTCCCGGCTGGGGTAATAGTAGTAGTAGTAGTAAGGGTGGGGGGGCCGAAGCCCGGTAAGTAGGCCTATAAGTCCCTTTTCACCATCCCCGATCCGCCCTCCCCTACCTGGCTACTTCCAACAACCGGCCCGCACTGAAACGGCCCGTCACCTTGATAAAGGTGAGGACGTCCTCCCAGTCCAGATCCTTTAGATCTTCCCGAGCAAGTGTTGGTGCTCCTAGTATCTTCCTCCTTAGGCGACTCCACCTATCACAAATTCCTATATAGTGGTATGAGGACTCCTCCCCTGTCCCGCAGTTCAGGCAGAGTGGGCTGTCCCTCACGCCGATAAGGTGCAGATGTCTGTTTAGGCTTCCATGCCCAGTCAGAATACCTACCAAGTTCCTGACTGGGGTAATAAGTAGATGCACTGTTAGACGACAAGAAATAGTGTCATTTCTGTATTGCTCGTTTTTTTTTGGCCACGGCTCGCCGTCATGGCCAGCTAATAACAAAACTTAAAAGCCGTATAGCATTTTTACAATAGAAAAATGTTTAAATTGCCAATATTTCAAAAACTACATTTTTTCTAATAGACAACCTTATACAAAGTCGCCCTTATTTTTAATGATAAATAAGAAATTATAAAAATAGGGGGTTTCTATTTGAAAAAAATTACAACGATTTTATCATTTAAATTTTTAATGTTAGTGTTTGAGCATCATGCATTTATTTATTATAAAAATGCCAACACAGACTACCAAAGTAGATCCCCATCTACAAGTAAATCTACTCCAATTAAAGAATAAAGGTTTTTAATAGGAGAAATTGATGGTTATGTTTAGACCCTAAACAACATCACACAACGACATAAAATTCAAAATATGTCAAAAACGGTTATAGGTATAGGATATTACATATAAAATATATCTAAAATTCTCTGAAAAATTCAAATATGCCCTAATATACAGGGTATTCTATTTAAAATAAGGAAGTTGATACTTGTCCACAAAAATACGAACACCCTGTATATATAAAAATATAATATTTTAAAAATTTAAGTAAATCCAAGCAATTTTTATTTGGTTACCCTGTAGATTCTGAAATAAGATGTCATCCCATAATAAACGGACCACCCTGTACCGACCTATAACATTCCTGCGTAAAGGACACTAAAAAAATTTTTTTTGCTCTTTTGCCACTGAAATTGTAAAATTATTCTTATCCCAAAAGATGGGAGACGATTGTTGAAAGCATTCAGAACTTAGAGACGTTATTAAATACTTCTACCAGTAAAATAGTTTAAATTTGTATCGACTAAAGTGTTATGAATAGCAATGGGTCCTAGGATAGTAATACTTTCCGAAATTTCTGAGATATTTTCGTGATTGTCCCTAATATTTCCAATGATTTATGTTGACGCACGTCGTTTATAAGGTTGCTAGAACTACATTCTGCTATCACTGATGTACGTTTATAATATTGTACAGGTTTTGTTTATTGAATTCGCTACAATTAACTCATCATATTTTTCTGACGTTGAAATTTTAAAAAAGCGTTGTACGCATAGCTTCACTTCGATTATTATTTGACTAAATAGTGTACAAATTTAGTTTAATATTTAAAAAAAAATTCACCGTATCTAATTACTCCCCATTTTTTTTTAAATCGTAACAGTCTAATTCCTAGTACAAAAATGGTGTTTGCACAGGGAATACATCTTTGTCTAACTTGGAACAACTGTTTCTTCCTCGACGACCTATTCAATCTAAAAAACGTTTCATGGAGTTCTGTCGGTTAGAAATGCTTGGGTATACTAAATAAGTTAACTTAATAATCATGAATTTAGGCTATTGCTAGCCGCAATTGAGCCAAAGTTTAATTATACCAAATGAAACACTTTGTATTCCATGCAAACTTTAATCCAAAAGGACTTCTTATAAAAGCATAACAGAGCGCTTTCGG
>JAEQML010059262.1:0-28894 GCA_016904865.1 Pissodes strobi
TATTTGCAAAACTTTGCTTTTAAGCTAGTTTCAATAAGTTGTGATTTCTATGTAGCAATTAATTTTTTTTATTACACGTAACGCCTGTGCATTCGGTATATGTTATACTGACTCAGGTAAATGTCGGATATTGCGGCTAACGATTCGTGATCACGATTTGGTTGGTTTAATTAACTTTAAGTTTATATATCATTGTGTAACTTGTATCAACATCTAGCATTAGTCTAATTATTTGAGCCTTAACAGCTTGTAAGTTAAAGTGTATATATTTCTCTTATTTTTGAAACCGTCTAATAATTTTGCATATTAGTTACTACTTTACTTTATGCCTTGATATTTTGCTTCACTTATATGCATTTATATTTTTGCTATAATTATTTAATAATCCGTACTCAATTGAATATAATAGCTCACTACTGATATTTAATATAGGCTGCTTGCTCGGGCTTTATATACATTATTTTGTGGTTTTTACTTACTTTTGATTCCACTTTAATTTCCTTATTGCCTATACCTACCTTATCTTATTAAATTTTAGTTCGGCTTACCTAATACCTACCTTATTTTGAATTGTCATTAAGGCAAGCTGACATTGTTTGATTAACAGTTGGCGATTTACTTCGTTGATTAATTTGTTAATTGCGTTTCATTGTCTCATTGTTCGGTTAGTAGTTTGTGATTTTCTTTACTAATTATATGTCAGTTAATTTCATTGAATTTATTTTACACTAATTTACTTCATTAACTGATTTATTTCACTAAATTAATTCCTTAATTAACTTCAGAGATTCTTCATTTTTGAAAATACTTAGTTGAACATTGGACACTGAATAACTTTAATATAATTCAGTATTAGGTTGGAAAACTAATCTTAGCTTTTGATAATTAGTAAGTTGCTGTAGATTTTGTTTTTCCCCCTGGAATAACTTTTATAGATTTTTTGTGGTATAATCATTATTGTAATAATCTAGCCTAAGAACTTCAATAGCAGGATACCTGACCTTTTATACCTATTAACAACATTATCAATAAACGTTGACATTGTTTTAAAGTACTAGTTTTTTTGTTGTGTAATACCTTATTATTTACTTGCAAACTTATTCATAAATTTATTTAGTTATTAAGGAGTGGTACCTAGGACATGAAAGGCAGTTAGCAGTTCAGTTGGCAGAGAGCTGCTGGCGCTCTTAACCGAACCCCATCTCTCACTGAGCAGCAGAATTTGCACACTCTCCTCAACTGCCTCTTCTCATATAACTAATTTCTGTTCACTGGTTTTGAACTCGTTTGGTTTATTTAATTGTTCATATTATTTCAGTATTATTTTATATCAACTATAACCTTACTCTCTGCTATTAAACAGAGAAAGAGTGTTGCACATTTTTCTATCAGTTGTTAGTTGTTAGTGAGCAAATTGATATTCCTTCAGACTTCGAAACGAAAATGTCCACAAACATGGGCTATAAATACCAAAAAACGGGACAAAAATGTATTTAAAAGTTACAAGAGGACTGTAGTAAGAATTCGCGAAGAAAGTAAGCCGAAAAAATTACAAATCGTCGGTCACTGTGCACTACAATGTAATATGTAAATGCCCGATGACTGAAAGAAAATCTTATGTAAAAAATTGTTGAATATAGGGAATATAGACAGACAACGGGACTACATTATTTGTCATGTTACTCGTAAACAAGCTGCCAGGAACCGAAAAGGAAATTCACTTGCGGAAATTGTCCCAAAGCTATTATTTTGACGTTAATGGCATTAAGTATAGAGTATGCAAGCGTTTTTGAACATAACAGGAAAGCATACCTCTAGAAATAAGATATCAGAAGAAAACATATAATTTACAACCGAATACATTGATTCCTTCCCTAGGATATCCGCCCAATACCAATGGTGCAGAAGAGACACAAAAGAAATGTATCTTGAAGCCATACTTAACAGGCAAAAATGTATGATCTGTGCGAGGAGCATTGTGCTGAAAACACTAAGAAACCAATTTCAATCACCCACTATAAGGAACTACTAATTTAACGAAAAATTAGCCTTCCATATTCCATGAGAAGACCAATGCTGGTGCTATCATTTCGAGTTGTCATCAGAAGCTGCAAAAACTCCAGAAAATATTAAGGAACATAAATTGCACATGCGCAGAAAAGTAGCAGCAAACGATGAAAAGTCCAAGGATGCGCCAAAAGCAAAGGGAAATTCTGAATATGTCCCGGCGAACTTTGATATTGAAGCAGTTCTATATAGCCCGTTACTCCATGCCAAACCTAACTTTTATAAACGAAAATTGGCGACGTTTAATCTCACCATGTTTGAGGTTACGGGGTTACTGCTAAATTTTGACAGAGTTTGAATATAACAGAGAGGCATATTATTGCTAACTGCGTGAAACTATTTCTTGAAGAGCGACCGGAAAACACTAAGCAAATAGATTTACCTACAGATTATTGTCCAGAAAGAGGATTTTGGGCGCTTCCCATATCGTGTCGCAGAGTATGTTTGCTTGCGGTGATCCTCTTTGCACTTTCAGGTTGCGTAGCTTCAGATGGTGATATATAGAATTATGACTCGCTAACTTGGTATAGGTATATTGATGCCTAGGTTTAGTATAAATTGACGTATGCACTTATGTTGATAACCATGTTCAAATAGAATAATAATGTTCAAATAGAATTTACAAGAGGAGCGTGAAGCATATGACCATTCGTTGAGGACTGACTGGACTCGACCTATTTGGTTCCCTTGAAGCAATTTGAGGTTCCTTTGAAGTACTTTTAGTTTATCTTGGATTTTAAGAGAGTTAATTCGTTTAATTGATATTGGTATGCTTAATTTAGTTTCACTTTGATTTAGGTACACTTTATTTTTTACTTTTTCACTGACGTAACTTAGGGAGGTTTGAACCTGTTACCAGAAAGCGTTTGCCTTTGAGGTACAACCAAAGTATAACTGGATGATCAGATGTGGAAGGTTTGAACTTGTTACCAGAAAGCGTTTGCCTTTGAGGTACAACCAGCTGGATGACCAAGTTGTCGTTTACTAGGTTTGCACGTTCTTTCATACCAAAAATTGTTGAAAGGTTACTGATTCTTGAATTGAAGTATAATATTTTATCTTTCAAGATCAAGTATCAAGTTCAAACTTCAGACTGCGTGTTGTTTTTTCGTGAATGCCCAAAATCCTAAAAGAAATAGCTTAATTGGAAGCAAGTAGAATGGGTTCGAGTAGAGATAAATCCAGAATAAATGTCCAGTGATATAGCAATTTCTAATGGTCAAAAATCTAGAAACGCCCCCGCTGGTTTTCAATACTTCTATGCCAGTATTAAATACTTCTCATGGTTCCGAGAATGGAGAATCTAATGAGGAGATGTATCTGCAGCAAGTAAGGGAACAACTTATAAAAGGAAAAGTCACTGAAATTGAAATGTAAATTGATAATCACAATTTTTATTTTTGCTGTACTTATAAAGCAACATTTTTATATACACCATTTACATTTAAAAAAAGTTTAATAGACATTTCTCACATATTTCAAAATCAGAAGGGCGTAGAACCAAAAACTCGTACACATTGGTATGGGATGATTTTTCATTTCCTTTCCTCTTCTGATTTACAAGAAAACTTAGCATATGCTATGGAAATTGGTCGCTCATGCTACTTCATATTAAGACGAAGATAAGTATTAGGTACCAAACACTATAATATTTTTTGGTATTACTAATATTTCAGGATAATAACATTAATTTATTGGTTTTTTGACTGTACGTTTAATTTTACTCACGATCTTGAGAACCATCCACATATAATTAGGAGCTGCAAAATGACTGAAGGTGCTATAAGTTTGCAAGTTGCAATAATTAATATTAATAAATTTTATTCTATTGATATATTTACATATCCTGAATAAAATAATGGAAATCATTATAATGCATATAACAAAGAGCCCCCATAACATATTTTGTATTGCGCACTTAAACACCGATATTCAGTATCCTATTCTTATTACCATTTTCGACGACGCTATTTGTAGCTATGTTCTACCGAGGAACATGAAATTGAGAAACTTTTGGATTCGAGATTAATAGATTTATCTTTACGACTTTATATATTCTTCTATTTTCTTCTGATTCCGATACCAAGAATAGAATACAGCTCTTTTTTAAATAACCTCACGTATTTCATATTATGTGTTTGTGCTCTTTCGAAATACATAAGTTCTGTCTTTGAGTCCTACCTATAATAAATACGATCAAATCTAATCATATCTGAGTTGTAATGTATGTCTATAGATATGACCGGTAGCAGTCCTTTAGTTTACTCTAAATATCAATTCCCAGTCATAAACGTATGCAAATGAGCAGCATATACGCTGCTAGATTGGTTTCAAACCGTAACGTGCCTAGTTAGTGTATTTTATGAACATCTATGTAAGCACCGATGGCTTTTGCAAACTTATCGATATCAGTGGTGGTGGTCCTCAAATAATTTTTTTAAATGTCAAGTTTAGATTTTGAGAAAATTGAAATATGTAGATATCTTTACATATTAGTCCTCGACTTTTATTTGTTTTAAACAAATTTAAGGACAATATTCGATCTAATTTTTTTTAAATGCTTTCATTCTCAACTCAGTTATTAGTCTTATAACAGAATTTCTTAAATAAAAGGTAAAAAATTCTACCATACCAATGCAACGGTGACATTCAGTATAATTAGGGCTGGCCAGGGTTTACTGACCCAAATTGACTGTTAGCGAGAATCTAAGAAAGTAAAATTTATCAGTTCTAGTATGCGCAAGTTTACTTAACGCACGAATCTTATTGATATCGGAATCTGAGCCTTTTTTACAAACTTGAGAAACAAGTATCATTTGACTCGAACTTTGAACTAGCCCATTTTTAACATAAAATCGGCTTTCTGTTATGTAAAAGGCATGACACACACGACGAAGTGATCAAATTCGGCGTGTATACACACAAAAGAAGGGCTATTACTATTATGTCCTTTTTTTCAAAATGTTTTACTATATTTGAAGATCCAGCTATTTTCTAAGGAACAATATTCAGTTTTATCTAAGCAGAGAATTGAAGGTAATATTTGGGCTACTTACTGATTTTGATTCATATCGAGTCAATATTTTCCTATTGAACGTTAATTTTAGATAAAAATATATGTCTGGACCAAGGATATAATACATTTAAATAAGCGTAACAATTATTAAAAGTAAAAATTGCGTTTAAATATTCGGTTGTTTCTGTTTTAATAATAATTATATAAGGCATATTTATTCAAATGTAAACTGCATTATTTACAAAATAAAAATCTGTATGAACGTTTCTTGTTGGTGTATATCAGTTCTATTTTAAGATATATTTATGTAATCAAATAGATTTCAAAGTATAATGATTTAAGCAAATGAGAAAATGCTTACCAAAATTCAAGATATTAACAGTAAAACTGGTCCGATCAAAGAATCAGAAATTATAATTTTAATTAAGTTTTCATCGATTGCAACCACCTTTATGTTGGAGTTACCAAATTGGATGTTATGAAGCATAAGAAAGAATATTGTAAATTTAGTTAGCATAGACAAAGAGGAAGATATTTTCCAATTTATATTCTATATAACGGTCACATATGAATTCTCAGTTGATTCTTTTATGGATAAAAATGAAATTGAAATGTTTTCTAATAAAGGGCATGTTTCATTTTTGGCTTGATCAGAATTGAAATGGTTTAAGTTTGTTTCGGATTAGAAGCGAAACTTTGCAAGCTCAAGGTACGGAATTATGAGCCTGAACATCTTTAAATAGCCGCTTTAAGGTTTAACTGGAAGTGTAAATGAATCGTACTGGTTACACAACCACGGATGGATTACTCGAAAATTCGCCAAACAAACATTTTACTTTCGCAACGCAAATTTCACTTTTCGCCTACTTTATTTAATATGAACCATAATTGGCAAATTTCTATTTGTTCGTGTGATAAAAAATTTATCTCAAACAAAAATCAAAGTAGTACATTTCTCTCTACCTTTTTTATGTTGTAACCAAAACCAATCTAAAAAAGAAATTATTAATAATGTGAAAAGGAACATTTTCTATATTTGCAAGGTGTTCTTTATTAGAAATATTTAGACACATTAAAACAGTTCAACATTACAGTAGTTGGTAAGCAGTACAATAGGTGGGTCCCTTCCCTACGGATCTAAAACCGCAAAGAAGCCAAAAATAAAAACATTCCAAAACAGTCCAAGAAAATTAAATACAGAACAGTACGGTTTCTAAGGATACAGCATAGGAGTTTACATGGTAAAAACTTTATGATGTGCTATAGTTTGTAAAGTGAGCGCTGATCGTTACGTCGCGTCATACCTAGTCTCTTTCTGTTAAGCCACCGTCATAGCCTAAGCCTAAATAAAAATATAGCTGCGACACTTAAGCGCGGCACCTTTGACAAGCGAGGACCAACTTTATCACTATGTAGTGGGGAGGAAATAAATAAATCTAAGTTGACGTCAACCCCCCGGCAATCATTAGTGAAGTGAGCCGTACTTAAGTTTTTTGGGACGTTATATACTAAAATTGTTTCTCTCCCCTATTATTTTATTTAAACTTTCATTACAAAATATGATTTATAAAATACTGCTTATTTCGAGTAGAGAATAACCAATTTTTTGATTCAAAAAGCTGCATAAAGAGAGCCGGATATTTATTTAAACATTACACCTGAGAGAAATAGTTAAAAATGTCTTTTGAAGTGAAATTAAAAATGGCGAATGTAGATTACTTGTAGTCAGTACAGCATTCTTGAAAGAAAAGTCAATTACCTAAAGAAAAATATAATTGAGTTACATATTATTTTGATAAATTACGATCAATAAATCAGCTCATTTATGTAGAAAATTATTTATTTTTTAACGTTATAACACACATATAATACATTGAAATTGAAATAAATTCACATGAATATAACTATAATAGAATATAAGCTCCAAGATAATCTTCAAATACCAACAAGATCTATACACAGAATAATAATTTTGAAAATTTTGATTTATCTAGTTGTTCTCTTCTAAGCTTAAAAAAGATCTTATATAAGTACAAAATTTTGTTTTATATAGATTCTTAGCAACCTGCACAACTTTATAAACGTATTATATACGATTTTGCATATTTTTTCGCTTTTTCATTTTATTCGCTAGATAAAAATATTGTCAAGATGGTGAAATGAAAGTAAATTTTTGATCTGGCTATAGTTCACGAACTAGTTTATGCATGAAGTGCACAATTACGCTAAATCGGAACATTATCTTGATAAAATTTTCATTAACTGTAACTTTTTTGTTTTTAAAGATATCAAGTTAAACAAAAAAGCAAAATGTAGGGTTGGTAGTTGGTAGCCAAGTTTTTTTCTAAGTTACATATAAAATAAAACACTAACGAATTTTTGACATATCAGCCTACTCTATATTTTTAAATGGAACACCCTGTATATTACTACATTTTTGGAATCTGTAGAGAAATCTAAACACATTTCGTGTATAATATCTTATACCTATCTTTAGGTGTTTACGAAATATTGACAGTTGAAAGTCGGGCATTTTGACATTTTAATATGCTTTAAAATCTAAACCGCACGAGAGCAAAGAAAACGGTTTGCATATTCCTGTCTTAGGCTTTCATGAGCTATCGAATGACAGTAACTTTGAATTTAACCCGCGAATAAAATTAACCGGTACTTTTAAACCTCCGGTTAAATTGAAAGCCACTGTCATTCGATAGCTTATGAAAACCTAAGATAGAGATGTACAAACCGTTTTCTTTGATCTCGTGCGGTTTAGATTTTAGAGCCTGTCAAAATACCCGACTTTCAACTGTCAATATTTCGTAAACAGCTAAGAATAGGTATAGGATATTATACACGACATGTGTTTTGATTTCACTAGAGAGTCCAAAAATGTAGTAATATACAGGGTGTTCTATTTAAAAAATATATAGAGTAGGCTTTTATGTCAGAAAATTATTGGTGTTTTGTTTTATATGTAATCTAGAAAAAAACTTGGCTATCAACCCTACATTTTGCTTTTTTGTTTACCTTGGTATCTTTAAAACCAAAAAAGGTACAGCGAATAAAAATGATATCAAGGTGCTGATCAAATCTCAAATAATGGATATATCTGGATAACGATCGACTTTTACGAAAAACAACCAGCAAAAACTGTTGAGTCAGAAACTCAACAACAAGCGACGACGCTGTAAATCCGTTTCCACGTAACCCAGATACCACCAGCAAGATGACAAGAAATGAAGACAGAATAGAGATGTCAGTTCACTACTTGTCAACGATATAATAATTTTGCATTGTAAAAAATTAGTTTGTTTTAAAATAAAGTCTAGATACGAGATAATAATTCGATTATATATATTAATCGCACATTTGGTCCTTCGATTGACGGATAGAAGAAAGCAAAAGTGGCCAGAGTTTGCGAAGCCTTGCCAATTTTTGTTTGCCTGGTTTAAGGTGAAAGGTGACTGTTTCTCGCCGCTATAGCCGCAGAGTTTACCGTACATCAGCAGAAGACTTAAATCAGATATTTATAATAAAGAAGTAAGTGTCCTTCCCTTTAATCCATTAATCCTTTATTTAAGAATTTGCGTCTACTTTGCATGAATACAGTGCTTTTTTTAAATTCAAATTGATATTAAATAAAATACATTAGCAAAGTTTATTCTGACAGCCGATTCGTTTACATGGTTATCAAAAGAGGTTTATTTTGCTATATCTGTAAAATTATATTGAAAACACTTAAAATAAACTGTTAAATACTGTATGTATTAAAATATAGATAGAGCTTTGCGTCTTGATTTAGGATTTAGCTCAGGTTAAAAGTTGATCTTGTTTGATCCCTGCGAGGTTTATAGCAAGTTAATGTGAGTAGTTGCTGCTGTGTATATTTAAAATAAATAACCTTTCCTTTGTTTACCATTTGCTGCCTATTTCCCTTATATTAGGGCAAAATGTCTTCTGAGGAAGAAATAAAGTCTTTAAAACTAAAAAGAGGGACAATTAAGGCATCGTTAACAAGATTTGAAAATTATTTAGATTCTTTTTCGTCAAATCCAAATTATTTTGAACTAAAAACACGTTTAGAAAAAAGTGAAAAACTATTAGAAAATTTTGATATATGTCAATTTCGCTTAGAAGAGGTTAGTGGCGACTCTTTAGATCATGGATCAGAAAGAAGCACATTTGAAAATCGGTTTTTTACTATTATTGCTAAAGCGAAGTCATTACTTGATGGATTTACGCAAGCAAATCGATCTGGACAATCGTTAAACTCTTCCGTGGATTCTTTATCAAACGTTAAATTACCGCCTTTAAATTTGCCTAGTTTTGACGGAAATTTACAATTTTGGCTACATTTTCATGATACGTTTAAATCTTTAATACATGAAAAAAATAACTTACATGGCATTCAAAAGTTTCATTATTTATTATCGTGTTTAAAAGGAGAAGCCTTGCATTGCATACAATCTTTACAATTAAGCAATGATAACTACATTATTGCCTGGAATTTGATTTGTGACCGTTATAAAAATACGCGAATAATAATTAACAGTCACATTAAAGGCATTTTTGATATTCCAAATTTAAAAAGGGAATCAAAGGATGGTTTAAGAACCTTATTAGATACTTTACAAAAAAACATTCGATCACTCGAAGCTTTAAAACAGCCTGTTAAAAGTTGGGATGCCATTGTAATTTTTGTGGTTACTTCAAAATTAGATTTTTTTACGCGAAGAGAGTGGGAAAATTCACTAAGCAATTACGCATCAACACTGCCTACATATGAGGACTTAATTAAGTTTTTGACGCAGCGTTGCCAAACCTTAGAAATGGTTAACTTTAATTTATATTCTGATAAACCTGATGGTACAAAGGGCTTTAAGCAATTACAATTTTCTCACGTATCTCAAGATTCTAAAGTTTGCAATTTTTGTAAGGGTAGTCACTTAATTTATTATTGTCACAGATTTTTAAAACTCCCAGTCGAAAACAGATTAAATGAAGTACGAAAATTACGCCTTTGCACAAAATGTCTTCGTGTAGGACATACGAATAAAGATTGTAAGGGCGAAAATTGCCGGAAATGCAACAAGGGTCATAATAGCTTACTTCATTTAACCAACGAAGACTCAACCAAAGATTCTATTTCTATTCCCGTCGTAGAAAATTTAAACAATATTGAACTTAGCCCCAATGTAAGCGATGAAAGTAAAAATCTAATACTGTTAGGTAATAATGTTGTAGAACCTGAAACTACGTTATTAAATCAAAATGCAAATAATTACATATTACTTTCAACCGCGAATGTAATAATTTATGATAGTTTAGGGATACCTATATTATGTCGTGCGCTGCTGGATTCGGGTAGTCAATCTAACTACATCACAACAGAATTATCAAATAAATTAGGTCTTGAGAAACAAAGCGTTAATATTCCAATTCGTGGAAGCAGCAAAAATTTAGTTTACGTTAAATTTTCAACTAAAACGCGAATACATTCCTCTCACGGAAAATATTTTACGGATCTAAAGTTCTTAATTTTGGACAAAATTACGGAAAAATTACCTGCTATGTCTTTTAATCGCGATATTATCGATTTTCCTAGTGATATTAAATTAGCTGATAATAATTTTAATATTTCAAAACCCATAGATATTTTACTTGGGGCCGGAGTTTTTTGGTCACTACTCTGTATAGGTCAAATTCATTTGGGCAATGGTATGCCTATAGTTCAAAAAACGCATTTGGGATGGATCATTTCTGGCCCTATAAACTTAAACTTCTCAAAACAAATTGTATGTAATTTAAATACTCTCGTTAGCAACTTTGATCTCGAGCGAAACATAGAACGATTTTGGAAAATCGAGGAAATTTTACCACACGCGATGCAATCGAAAGAAGAACAGGATTGCGAAAATCATTTTTTAAGTACATAACACGAGACGAAAAAGGCAAGTTCATCGTTAGTTTGCCTAAACGTGACAATTTTTCCAAGTTAGGTGAATCTAGAGATACCGCTTTAAAACAATTTTGCAATCTTGAAAAAAGATTAAACAAAAATCCCTCACTTAAGGCTGAATATAATAAATTTATGCGGGAATATGTTGACTTAGGTCACATGTCTCTGGCTCCTGCGCAATTTAATCATTATAGCACTTCAAATAAAATTTATTATATGCCGCATCACCCGGTTATTAAAAAAACTAGTTTAACTACCAAGTGTCGAGTCGTGTTTAACGCGTCGTGCAAAACTTCTAGCGGTCTTTCTTTAAATAACGTTTTAAAGGTAGGTCCAACCATCCAAGATGAACTTTTTTCTATCATTTGTAGATTTCGTTGTCATAATTACGTCTTTGTTGCCGATGTAGAAAAGATGTATAGGATGGTACAAGTTGAAGACTCAGACCGCGATTTACAACGAATTTTTTGGCGTTTCGCCGATACAAGCGAAATTCAAGAATATAGGTTGAATACCGTTACGTATGGCACAGCGCCGGCTTCATTTTTAGCTATTCGCGCACTTCATCAGATCGCATACGATAATATGCATATTTATCCGAAAGAATGTAAAATAATCTTCAGGGACTTTTATGTTGATGACCTGATAAGTGGCGCTTCAACCATTGAAGAAGCTAAAGAAATAAAAAATATCATCATGAAACTTTTAGAAGTCGCACATTTTAAACTGCGTAAATGGGCTTCTAATAAAAAAGAAATTATCGAAATATCTGAAACAGACTGTGACTTACCGCAATATTTTATTACCGATGATAAAACAATTAAAACATTAGGGTTGCTATGGAATCCCAACGAGGATTCGCTAAGTTACTCTGTCAATTTTGACGATAAAATTCGTAATCGTGTAACTAAAAGATTTATTCTATCTACTGTTTCCCAAATATTTGACCCCCTAGGCCTCATTGGGCCAGTTGTTGTCAGGACTAAGTTAATTCTGCAACAGTTATGGAGAGAAAAAATCGATTGGGACGACACCGTGCCAATAAGCATATACACAACTTTTATAAATTTTTTCAAAGAAATTTTCGGTTTAAATGATTTAAAAATACCACGTCATACTCGTTCAACGAACTCAGTAGAAGTTACCTTACACGGGTTTTGTGATGCTTCAATGTCTGCTTATGGAGCGTTTATTTATATGGTATCCAAAAACTCAAACAGCGGCTTTGTTGAACTATTTTGTGCTAAATCCCGCATAGCACCATTAAAAACGGTTACACTTCCTAGACTCGAGCTGTGCGGCGCTCTTTTGCTGGCCAATTTGATGACAAAGGTTATCAATTCATTGTCAATAAATATTTCTAATGTTTATTACTGGACAGATTCAACTATCGTCTTGGCATGGCTAGCGTCCGAACCGAAGAACTTAAATACATTCGTATCCAATCGTGTCGCGAATATCCAAAATAAATCTATTGTTAAAAATTGGAGACACGTAAAATCAACTGATAATCCAGCGGATATCATTTCGCGCGGTTCAAGCCCCACGGACTTAAAAGATTCTAAATTATGGTGGTCTGGACCTGTGTGGTTACTTAGGGAACCACGTATGTGGCCTACCACAGAAAAAATAGATTTAGAAAATATTCCTGATACGCGACCTAATAAAACCTTGAATTTTTTACTAAAGACCCCTGACATATTTTTAATTGACAAGTATTCTTCCCTTTCAAAATTACAATGAGTAACTGCTTATATTTTAAGGTTTTCAAAGAATTGTAAAGATAAAAAATTAAAAACAGCCGGTCCTTTAACAATAAATGAATTGGACAATTCGTTTAATGTCTTGTTACGTCTTGCTCAAACACAGGATTTTTGCGATGAAATTTCAGCGCTAAAAAACTTGAAACCCATATCAAAAAAATCCAAAATTTTATCTTTAGACCCTTTTCTTTGTGATAACATCTTGAGAGTAGGTGGTAGGCTAAGAAATTCGAATTTAAGATATGAGCAAATGCATCCTGCCATACTTTCAAATAAAAATGTATTGTCTATATTATTAATAGAATTTGAGCATAGAAGGCTTTTACATGCTACACCTAAGATGGTACATTGTAGCCTTCGAGATAAAGTTTGGATAATACGTGGTAAAGGTACCGTTAGGCACGTTATACGTAAATGCCTTCGATGTTTCAAGGTAAATCCTAATATTTTAATTCCAAAAATGGGAAATTTGCCCATCTATCGTGTAAATCAAGCCTTTCCTTTCCAAAGAGTAGGCATAGATTTTGCCGGCCCGTATTTTTTAAAAGATGGAAAAACGCGGAATCGTATTTTAGTTAAAGCATATTTGTGTGTATTTATTTGCCTTACAACAAAGGCTTTACATTTAGAGCTCGTAGGCGACCTTTCAACCGAAGGCTTTTTGAATGCACTTAAAAGGTTTGTTTCGAGGAGAGGATTGCCCTCTGATATTTTTACGGATAATGGCACAAACTTCGTAGGAGCTGCAAATGAGATCAAGCAGCTAACTAACTTTCTGAGATCTATACCTAATACAGACGTGAGCGAATATTTGGTACAACATAAAATTCATTGGCATTTTATTCCGCCTAGAGCACCTCATTTTGGTGGGCTTTGGGAAGCGGCTGTCAAATCTTGTAAATACCATTTAATCCGTATTATGAGCAGAGCCCATTTAAATTTTGAGCAATTTAGTACTGTACTCATGCAGGTAGAGGCTATTCTTAATTCCCGTCCTCTATTACCCATATCCGAGAATCCCGACGACCTTGAACCCCTGACACCATCCCATTTCCTGATAGGACGAAAACTTACTTCTTTACCACAACAGGATGTCGAAAATATGCCACTTAATCGACTAACACAATTTGAGCGTCTCCAACAATTAGTGCAGCATTTCTGGACCAGGTGGCATCGAGAATACTTGGGTAGCTTGCAAACTAGAGCTAAGTGGAAATATGATAAGAAGCTTGGCCTGAAGACTGGTATGATGGTGTTGCTGAAGGACGATGCAGTTCCACCACTACAATGGCCTTTGGGTCGAATTATGGAAATCCATCCAGGGTCCGATAATGTGACACGAGTTGTCACAGTCAAAACGTAAAGTGGCACTTATAAGCGTGCATTTTCCAAGGTGTGTCCGCTGCCAACTGAAGATGATTTTGAAAATCGTTCCCAGTACGACTTTTCAAGGGGGGCGGTATATGTTGAGTCAGAAACTCAACAACAAGCGACGACGCTATAAATCCGTTTCCACGTAACACAGATACCACCAGCAAGATGACAAGAAATGAAGACAGAATAGAGATGTCAGTTCACTACTTGTCAACGATATAATAATTTTGCATTGTAAAAAATTGGTTTGTTTTAAAATAAAGTCTAGATACGAGATAATAATTCGATTATATATATTAATCGCACAAAAACAATATTTTTGAAACTTACACCTTTATTGTAGAATCCGAACTGTTTATTGTCAAACGAAATGTTTTGCACTTTCTTATCTTCCACATAACCACAACCTGGAAAATAGTCCCCACCAAACCGAAAATTTCGTATATGTAGATAATTACTAAATAACTAAGATAGTTAAACAGATCAATTTCTTTAAATGGAAGGAATGCTATTCGACATTCTACATGAAAGGACCCCGCATACGACAAAGAGAGAATTTCGGAACCATACGATTTTCTTTAAATTTTAATATGTTGTAGGTATGGATAAGTACTTCACAAAAATGTATGTAAAATATGGTGCGTGCCCCCCCTCATTTGGCTACAGTGGCATATCAAAGTTACGCTAATCACAATAAATATTATTATTTTTTTTGCATTTTAAGCTAAAAAGGAGTCTATATTTAATGGATTATAACATCTGTGGGCATACAAAATAATTTTTAGGATGTAAGTCTAGTGGCGTACATAAAAATATTAAAAAAACGTGAAAAATATTTTTAATATTTTTATGTACGCCACTGGACTTACATCTTAAAAATTATTTTGTATACCCACAGCTGTTACAATCCATTAATTATAGACTTATTTTTAGCTTAAAATGCAAAAAAAATAAAAATATGTATTGTGATTAGCGTAACTTTGATATGCCACTGTAGCCAAATGGGGGGCACCATATTCTAACATACATTTTTGTGAAGTACTTATCCATACTTACAACATATTAAAACTTAAAGAAAATCGTATGGTTCCGAAATTCTCTCTTTGTCGGGTGCGGGGTCCTATATCTAGAATTTTTAGAAAAATTCGAAAATCGGAAAATATGTCCCGCTCTTTTGAGACCTTTTATATTGAAATATAATTCAATAATATTGTCAAACTAAAATCAACATGGCTAAATGATGAAATGGTTGTAAGACTAATAAAAAAATTAGAAACATGTTATTTCTATAAAATGTGTATACATAATATGAAGGGTACAGGGGAAAAACGATCTAGGCGTCATTTTCATAGGAACCTTTTTTTATTATTGACTTCACAGAAAATTTTATTCTTGATAAAAGTTGGTGTGTGGAAAAAAAACTACTTTGACAATGCTAAATTAAGGATAAGTTATACAGGGTACTCACTAAATACAAAAATGATGGATAAAAAATCAAAAACTTTGGAATATCGGAAAACCTTCTACAGAAGAGAAAAAGTTCGTATTAAGATAAAAATAAAAGTCAAATACCATTTTTTCCAAAAGTGCACCGCACCGTTGCGGAGAAAATCCATGTCAGTTATTGAAAAAACCGGCTTTTTCTCAATTTTGTCCTTATTTTTTTCAGCAACGATGCACTTTTGGAAAAAATGGTATTTGACTTTTATTTTTATCTTAATAGAAGCTTTATTTTTTCTGTAGAAGCTTTTCCTATATTGCAAAGTTCTTGGTTTTTTACCACCATTTTTGTATTTTTCAAGTACTCTGTATAACTTTCCTTAATTTAACATTGTCAAAATTAATTTTTTCCAAGCACCAACTTTTAACAAAAATAAAATTTTCTGTGAAATCAACAATAAAAAAGTTTCCTATGGAAATGGCGCTTAGATCGTTTTTCCCCTGTACCCTTCATATATATTTTATGAATGTTTCCATATTATTAATTTTCGATTATTTTTGGGCTCTTTAAATTTTGTAACCTATTCCGATACGTTTTAGTCCGTTTTGGTGCTTTTAGTTAGTTTGGGTTAGTTCAATCAGCTTTCGTTTAGTTTTAATTTATTTTAGTCATTTGAACCCGGTTCCGATATATTATAACCAATTTAAATGTTTTTGGTTAGCCGCCAAAATTGGGTCGTTCAATTAACTATCGATTACTTTCGGTTCCGATACGTTATTACCAATTTTAGTGTTTAGGATAGTCCCCAAAATTGAATTAACCTGGGTTAGTTTTAACTTGCTTAATTGTATTTTTAAACTATTCCGATACGGTTTAGCCCGTTTTGGTGCTTTTAGTTACTTTTGGTTTGTTTTGGTTAGTCTTTCAATCAAATTTTGGTTACTTTCAATTAGTTTCAATTTATTTTAGTTATTGAATTAATTCAAGTTAGTCGTCAAAATTCGGTTAATTTTGGTTAGTTTCAACTTATTTTAATATTTTTAATCTGTTACGATACGTTTTAGCCCTTTCTTGGTGCTATTGGTTAGTTTTGGTTAGTCGTTCAATCGACTTTCGGTTAGTTTCAGTTAGTTTTAATTTAGTTCAGTAATTTGAATCAGTTCCGATACGTTATAACCAATTTGAATATTTTTAATTAATTTAGGTTAGTCGCCAAAATTCGGTTAATTTGGGTTAGTTTCAACTTACTTTAATAACTTTAATCTGTTACGATATGTTTTAGCCCCTTTGGTGCTTTTGGTTACTTTTGGTTAGTCGTTCAATCGACTTTCGGTTAATTTCAGTTAGTTTTAAGGTATAGTCCTCAAAATTCGGTTAGTTTCAACTTACCTTCGTTCAATCAACTTTCGGTTAATTTCAGTTAGTTTTAATTTATTTTAGTCATTGGAACCGGTTCCGATACGTTATAACCAATTTTAATGTCTTTGGTTACTTGCCAATATTCGGTTAATTTGAGTTAGTTTTAATTTACTTTAACATTTTTAATCTCTTCCGATACGTTTTAGTCCGTTTTAGTGCTATTAGTTAGTTTTGGTTTTGTCATTCAATCAACTTTCGGTCACTTTCAGTTAGTTCTAATTTATTTTAGTCATTTGAATCGGTTCCTATACGTTATAAGCAAATTTAAAGTTTTTGGTTAGTCGCTTAAATTCGCTTCGTTTTGGTTAGTTTTAACTTACTTTAATTTTTGTAACCTGTTACGATAGGTACGTTTTAGCCTGTTTTGGAGCTTATGATTACTTTTGGCTAGATTTGGTTAGTCTTTCAATTAACTTTCGGTTAGTTTCAGTTAGTTCCAATTTATTTTAGTCATTTGAACCGATTCCGATACCTTATGATCAAATTTAAGTTTAAATATACAAACTAACTAGCTGCTTAATTCTGCCGTTCTTTTCCCATTTTAACACATAAACATTAACTTATTTAGATAGCATACAAACAAAACAATATAGGTATACACATAACGGTAGCCTATTTACACAAACAACGAATCTTTTTCTATTTTAATTCCTATGAAAATTTATTGCACTCCGGCCCAGGTAAGAGCGTATGATTGGCATCGAGTTCCAACTGCGTAGTGTCCTCGCTTCACTGAGCTTCACGGAGAAAATTTGATTCCGTACCCCACTAAACGAGCCGAGTGTCGCGGCTATAGCTTCTTTAGGCTATTCCACCGTAATCGGGGGTGACCAAAGAATAAAGAAGAGAAAGGAAGGAGCTTATGCGCCGTTTGACACTTAATACGTGCGACGAACTCCTGTGACATCGAGGAGGCTGCGGAGGAACCATAATATGACACATTCTGACGTTATGTTTTGGTGCTTCCTACGTTTTGATAGTATTTCTTGTGTTAAAAGCTATTTTTTGCCATTTACTTTGATTTGAAACATTGTTTAAGGTAATTGTACCAGTGGTCGTCACATTAAGAAAAATCCATAATTATATATGGTGGTATATTAAAATCATAAGATATATTGCTTTTGATAATAAAGGCACTTGTTAACAGATATATCGGACTTATTATTCCAGATCATATTTTTGAGTTTCTATATGCCAAATTATGTATATTAATTGTTTAAAAAAAAATGCACATTGTCCCAGTATTCATCACCCCTTAAATGCAATTGTCCCAGATATCGTCAGTATCGTGTCCGAATATTCGTCATATTAAAAAAAATAATGGGTTTAAAAATTAAATGAGTTCATTTTATTTAAGTTGATTAAACATTTAGACAAAATGAACAAGTGTATTTTTTTACACTTTTGTTTGCCCCAGCCCATTTTTCGTGCGCCCAGCCCTTATATTTCATGCATTGCATCATGTCCTCTTTACAGTCTTCTTCGCATATTTTACAATACCAATTCTCTTACGAGTGCAGATCGATTTTTGTTTTTTTTTAAACCCTTTGTTCTTTTCTTTTCTTGATCCTCTCTTCTCTTTCTCTTTGTGCAATGCATTTTCCTTTTACAAAAATCACTCAGTGACATGGTTAGATGAGACGCATGGCCGTCAAGAAGTACCACAACAGGAAAAAGTCACTCCGTTTTCAAGCAACCAAGGATAAAAAACAGTAGCAAAAGACTCATAAAATGTTTCCCCTGTCATCCATCCATTATCTGATCGCCCTACTGCCCATGACATTGGTACTTATTCAGTAAACATTTTAGGGACTCTTTAAATCAACTACGACCATAGGAGGACAGACGTCTCCAGCTGCATTTGCCATCATCAATGTAGTAAGGCATTCTTTCTCATCTGAACCAACGGTACTGGTTTTTGATCTTTTTTAACTAAAACCCGATTATTTGAAGGGTTAAAAAAAAGCGGTTTCGTCGCAATTAAAAACTCTGTTGGTTCATTTAAAATTTCAAAAATTTTCTTTTCTTTCATGTATTGTTCCACTTCTTCAAACCATGCTCGTATATTCTTTTCTGTGACTGCAGACCGGCTAGATGTTAAATTCTAAGAAGTTTTTTGAGAAATATTTGGGTGCCGTTTCAAAAAGGCCTCGTACCAGTGCCTACCTGGTCTGTTGTTTGTAAAAGGATTTGGTTTATTCAGTTTTTTAATTAAACCCTGAACGCTATCTAAAAGTTGATCTTTTGTCCCGGGAAATCTTCTTGCAGTTAAATATAATATCCATTCCTCCAGTATATTTTCCTCTGCTGGGCTTAAAATGGTTGCGGTCCCATTTTCCTCTCAATAGGGGTTTCCCCTCTAACCTTATCTGACAAAGTAGTTCTTGGAACATTAAAAGATTTAGCTGCCCTTTTAATGGATGAACCATTGTTAACTGCTTCAATCGCTTTAAGCATGTTTTCTACGGAGGGTTTAAGTTTTCCGGCCATATTATCTGAGAAAAACCAGAAATCGTCACCCTCATGTGCCGGTATTCGTCACCCCAATTAACATATATTTTCTTTAAAAAGTCAAGACAAAGTGGTATGACGGACACTGGTACGCATCATCGTAGTGTTTAAAAATATATATTTAATAATAAAGCATACACATACTAACAAAACTAGTTAAGTTACACACAATTTTGATCCTTAGGTCTACGCACCAGTGTTCGTCATATGTGTCGATTATTAGGACACCATTGTTTTTAATAGACTCAGTAATCGGCACACAAAAATAAAATAGAAATATTGCTAAAATATTGTCAAATCGTCTAAAAACAGCAAGTCTAATATCTGAACAGCTTATTTAAGACAAAACATGCATAATTAAATTTAATTTTAAATACTTACTATTCTATCAAAAAAGTTTGGCTGCGTTAGCACAATCCCTTAAGAAGTTACACAGAAACTATGTCGTCTCAATCACGTCTCCAAAACAAATGCAGAAAAATCTTATGGCAGCGACTATAAAATGGGTATGTTGTCAAATTGTGCAGATAATACCGAGACACGAAATGCATATTGATGTATTATTGTGCAATGTAAGAATTCCTTAATTTTTGGCAAAAATTGTAATAGGTGACGAACATTGGTACAATGCCGACCACTGGTACAGTTACCTTATTTGTTTAGTAATATTATTGTAGATAATGCGTTTGTTCATATAGTGTTTATATAGATATTTAGTGGTAAAAGTGTGTATTTTGGACTAAAGAAGGAAAGTAAACATGGTTACTTGTGCAGCTTGTGATCTTTCGAAAACTCCAAGAAATTCAGAACTTGGAATAACATTTCATCGGTAAGTAGGTATTTTACCTCTTATTTTTCTGTTTTTACCATTTAATTAAGCAAAATTATAAATTGTCTAGTTGTCAACAAATAGGTGACAGATCTAATCATGAGCGTACCCGTAAAAAATATAGCATTAAAAATCAATTTTTGTGGACAGTGCTAAAAATAATACTTGTCATTTATACTTGACATGTTAAAGTTTATTCTGCAATAAAATGCTAAAATTAGTTATTTGAATATATTTGGGCATTTGAAATGCAAAAATAAGCAAAATATGGTTAGTAGAGAATAGTGCGTTAGTTTTGAAGGGTGCTTCTTCAATAAAATTAGGTAGTACATATTTTTTTTTTTTTAATAAGAAGCACACTTAAAAACTACCCCACTATTATCTAACCATATTTTGCTTATTTTGCATTTCAAATTCCCAAATATATTCAAATAACTAATTTTAGCAGTTTATTGGCAGTATAAACTTTAACATGTCAAGTACAAAAGAAAAGTATTTATTACTTTTAGCACTGTCCAATGTTCTTGCAAAAATTGATTTTTAATGATATATTTTTTACGGGTACGCCCATAATTAGATCTGTCACCTATTTGTTAACAATCAGAGAATTTATAATTATTTTGCTTTATTAAATGGTAAAAACCAGGAAAATAAGGGGTAAAGTAGGTACCTACATACCGATGAAATGTTATCCCAAGTTCTGAATTTGTTGGAGTTTTAGAAGGGCCACAAACTGCACAACTAACCATGTTTACTTTGCTTCTTTAATCCAAAATACACACCTTTACCACTAAATATCTAATTAAACACTATATGAATTAACGCAATATCTCCAATAATATTACTAAAGAAATAAACAATATTCCAAATGAAAGTAAATCACAAAAAATAGCTTTAAACACAAGAAATATCATCAAAATGTAGGAAGCATCCAAACATAACGTCGGAATGAGTCATATAATATAATATAATATACTATACTGTCAATGCCTTATTTAAAACAAATCCAACCTCAAATTTCCAAAAATTCGTTTTTATTTTATTTACTCAGTCGTTTAAGTACTAAAAAAGCATTACTGGAAAGAAAAATCCAAAAAAAATAATTGTAAATGACAGCAATTTACAGACAATTTCACAAAATATCTTAATGCCCACTAATTTATTAGATATTTTAGGGTTATTTTAAAGGCAAGCTATAGGATTTAACGGATAACGTTTTTAACGTTATGTTCGATACTTTTCCATTTCAAATATCAAAATTAAACTTCTGTATGTAAATTTCAGGTGCCTAAACTTATATGTTTACATTAACATTTAGATACAAAAATTATAAAAAAAACAGAATGTTCCGTTTCTTTTCCGGATAAGTGCTGCTTTTTACATACCTCGTAACCATCATGTAATAATCATTCATGTAATTTAGAATAATAGTCAATTGGTGATATTTTTTATTTAAAACTTCACCTTACCTATTAACCTAGAAAACAGGTATAATTTTCCAAAAAATTAATGGGAAAACATAGAGCATATTGTAGCTAAAACAAAATTGTTCACACACCACTTTTTCTTGATATTTTCCCAAGATTTCTTTATATAGGTATTTAGCTAATAAAATGAAGTTTACACATCTGAAATTTATCCTAAGGAATTTAATTTTTATATTTTGAATATACCTAAAGTATCTAGCAAAGTTAAAACATTTAAATGATCCGCAAAAAACGCACGTATTTTTAAATACATGTTGGCAATATTTATAAATTATAACTTTTTTTGAGATCACTGTATCAGTAAGTAATAAACAACAAAACTATATAAATACATAGTATAAGTACATATTTATTTTTTTGTTGTGCAATCGTTTTAGGAGACGCCACTGGTAATCTGGGTCGCCATATGCAAGAACCAATCCGGTCTAATGTCAATATGTATTTTGCTCCTTCCTTCCTATTCTTTATTCATTGGGGGTGACAGAAACCGGACGTCACGGATGTCCTTTAAGCAGCGCATGCTAGGTATCTGCCAAAGTATCAAATATATATTTATCTGCCTTACGTATTTTCCATTATATTTTTTGTGAATTTGTGGTTTTTATCGCAGTTGAAAATGCCCGGACAACGGTACACTGAAACTGAGCAAGATCTCATTTTAAAAGTAATGCACTATTTTAATCACGAAAAAGCATCAGGAAAAACGTTTTTACCTCGGATTGCATTATATAATATAAGTTGATACAAAAGTGCAGTTTGAAAAATATATAAAGATTACGATTATCCTAATATACCACATACACATATCTAGACATATTCATATCATATTTAGCATAATTTTAAGCTTTAAAAATCGTTTTTAAGCCTTAAAAACATGTGCTTGAGCGTTTCCATTACGGAAAGGAGGAAGGGAAGGATAGATTTATGTTTAGGGAATTGGATAATTCCACACTTATATATTAATTTAATTACGTCTATACATATTTTTATTTGTTGTAGAGAGTTTCTGATGCTTTAGGAATATCGTCAGCCAGTGTGCAAAGGATGCACAGAAATATGTTGACTTTAAAACCTAGGCAAATTTTGCTATTATTTCCTCTCGTGGACAGCCTCTTCACCAAGTTCATGGCCATACTGTAAGGAGACGCCTATATGCTATGTATGAGAAATGTCTTATGCATTTAGTTTTCCGTTATCTTAAATAACTTATTCGTTATTTTGGTTTTATTGTAGGTGCGCAAGTGCAAATATCTACAACATCTTTAGCAATATGTTTGAGAGAATTACAATTTAAGTGACGAAAATGTTCCATCACTAACAGGAAGATCTAATAGAACTGCCATATGTTGCACAAAAACGGCAGCAATAATTTTTGAGATTCAAATGCAATGAGAACAATACTTTTGCTTTTGAACCAGTTTTTTTTAGGTGAGACATCGATTTATAGTAAGGGAGCCTTTCGAAAAAGTTGGTAGGATGATATATTGGTTTACATGAAGGCCCATAAGACGGATTCGTTGACAATGCCGTTTAATTTTTAAGTCGGGCAGCAAATCATGATTCAATGAATGGTACTAACTTTGAAAAGTGGTTTAAAGGACAAAGTCTGCCGAATTTGAATGAACTTTCATTGATAATAATGGACAATACATTTTATCACTCAGGTCTAGTTGAAAAGATTCCAAACCAAAGTTGGACCAAGTAGTCTCTTATAAAATGGTTACAGCAAAAGGGTGTTACATTTCTAAGTCTTGCCATGAAGGATGAGATTTGGAATATAGTCAAATAGAACTTACCTTCGAAGAGATACAGGTAATATTACAATAAAATCTAATAAGATTATCTATTGATATAACAGTTTCTTTCTAGATTAATATAATCCTATTGAGATGATATGGTCGGAATGTAAGCGTTACTATGATGCCTCTATCAGTTCGATACACCCCGTCACATGCGAAGCTGTGTTAAATTTGTGAAATAAAGCACTTTAAAAAGTAAAAATCTAGTACAACCTTTAGATATTGCTTTTTATATAAGCATCTCTTCTAGGTTACGCCAGAACATGGAAAAATTACTCCAATCACACAAATGCTACAATTAGCGGGACCTGAAAGAAGCCGCAACTGATGCTTCAGGTACATTACCGGTCATTATTGACGTCAATTCTTGTGATTCGGATGATGATGATTAATATTATTTTAACGATGAACAGAAACCAGTAGAGTTTAGTATCCTCGTAAACACAGAAGATACCATGACCCCTTTCGTAAAAAGTTGGTGCGCTATGATATAATAACCTTAAATTACAGCATTCCTTTCCATCGATTGTGTGGTATTGTTTTACAATGAGTGAATTATGAAATTAACACATATGTTTAGAACGCCAGACCTTTACTGTTGTTGTATATGTATAATGTTATAACACACTTTAGGTTTTTGGAATTAAAATAGCATTGTTTTCTTTTTCTCCCATAGTTTCATATAATAGTGTCAATTTACTCTACTTTCTTTAAGTTACTTTATGTTAGTTTGGGTTATAACTGAGCTACAACACACTCAAATACAATATTATGCTATACCGTCACCCATTCAATATATTTTGCTACAATTGCTACGTATCCTTAGCTACTAGCGAAACTACTTTAATGAAATCCAATGCTAAAATGCATAGAAAAATCACCACAACATTACGCAATACATGCACGTCACAGCGTGCAATAAATATTTGTAAATATATACAAAAACCATCATCCGTTATGGCCCTTGCAGCTTATATAAAAATATTTAGCGTTATCAGCTGTGCTATGTGAACTGTGTGTCCTTTGTTAAACTGATTACTACTACTAAGCTATATTATTGACTTACTGAAACTAGATTTAAATAGGTATGAAATTAATGGAAAATTATTAGATGCTGCCCTATCTAATCTAGAGTAGTTTAGGAGATGTACGCCACTGCATAAGAGCCGTTTAATACATTTGTTGCGAAATCCAGCCTTATAATGCTGCTTGGTATTTGTATTTGACAACCGATAAATGTTTGTGGACCCTTCTCGTATATGATGCTGTATTACCTCTTTGCATTGGAGTAACGGAAATATGTGTCACGTAATCAAATAAGGGTTTATTGGATAGCATAGGGTGCATAATACATTTTCCATAATCTGCTAAACTTGACTGAAATCGATAAAAGACTATCTAGAAAGTGCAGTATAAATACATTTTTAATAAAGGCTTATATTTAATTGATCAGCAAAAGATACAATGGTTTGGTATAGCAAAAGAAATAATCGAGCAGCAGGATTATATCAGAAAATACATTTAATGTATCACTAAATATTTTGGCGGCAAAAACAATAATTATTCGAACATCAGAATTAGATCAGCAAAATCAATACAAACAGTCGTCTTTTAATATGGTTATAAATATTTCTAAAAGTAAATAATCCATATTAACCCAAACTAACCCTAAATTTTCATATTTAACATGTTTTCCTATCTTTAAAAATAAAAAACTATAAAGCTTGGTTAGTTTTACTTGGATATCCTTGTACAATACTTAAAAGTGATCTGGTGGTTCAGTAATTAAGATGCTAGACTTCTGATTCGGAGGCCAGGGTTTGATTCCCGATGGTATTTTTTATTTTCTTGAGGTTATATTCCTACAAAGTTATTTTCTCTTAAATTTGGGCATGCCATGGGTTAGTTTTGGTTAGTCTTTATTCGTTGCGCCCTGTAGTGTAGAAAGCGAGCGGAGGGCTATGCGTGAAGTGTAATATTAGATATTCTGATGCACGTTACAAATGTGAACATTAAACGACGCACGTCAGGAGGTATCTGTGACGAGAATGTATTTTTTCTTCAAACGTCAGTAAATCCGTCATTACTCGACTGTGTAGGCGGCCGTGAAGTTTCGTTTTTCCTCCGCCGGAGCTTTACTTTTCACTTTTCCGCCGGCGGAGGTAAAAGTGTTGTCATAGCAACATAGATACAATACAAACAGACAACAAAATAAGCGTCAACAAGTCAAGATTTATTAAACTACAATTTGTATTTATAACTCAATTTGTGACTGCATTTCTAAAAATCACTAATTTAAGAACAAAATGGTTATTATTTAATCGAACTTACTCAATAACTGCTTATCAATACGGAATTAAAACGCAATTTTTTAAAAAATAATTATTTTCTTCAAACGTCAGTAAATCCGTCATTACTCGACTGTGTAGGCGGCCGTAAAGTTTCGTTTTTCCTCCGCCGGAGCTTTACTTTTCACTTTTCCGCCGGCGGAGGTAAAAGTGTTACCATAGCAACATAGATACAATACAAACAGACAGCAAAATAAGCGTCAACAACTCAAGATTTATTAAACTACAATTTGTATTTATCACTCAATTTGTGACTGCATTTCTAAAAATCACTAATTTAGGAACAAATTGGTTATTATTTAATCGAACTTACTCAACAACTGCTTATCAATACGGAATTAAAACGCAATCGGAGACGCATTCTTAAAAAATAATTATTGTTGACAGTGTCCACTGACAGCTTGATGTTACATTTCACCGACACCGTTCTAGACAAGGCCACCTACGACCGTGGTCTAAGCCGCCTTGCGAACCCATTTATCTTTAATAAGAATTAGATATTATTACTATTAAAAAGAGATGTTTTTGCATTAATTTGTCGACATTTGAAGAAAAAACAGCATATTTTATTTGGAGGAAAAGTTACTTTTCATGGCTTGCTCTCTATTACCAGCCTCACTCCGTTCGGCTGTTAAACACGAGCGCGCCATGAAAAGTATCACTTTTCCTCCATATAAAATAATATACTATTGCAGGCTGTCTGTAACCATTAGTGTAAAACGTGTTCTTTCTAACGACATAATATAGGCAAGCAAATATGCCTATATTCAGGCGTCACCCGGCCTAAGTTGGCATTAGATTTTCATTTCGATGATATCGACATTACACGTCAGTGCCCCGAGTACTAGCAGACGCGCTCAATTTTTTTTCCAAAAATATGACTTTTGATACAAAATTCAACACCGTTTCTTATGTAAAATGTTTACCAATTCGAACCAGAAAAACCATGCATTCTGTTCGTTATATCGATCTTTATGCCTACAGGTATGTTTAACATTGCAAAAAATTTACACTTTGTGTGGTGTGATATTGCAAGAAACAAATTTTCGGATGATTTTTTACATTTTATGCAAATAAATTTAGAATTTCTTCCGCAATGGGCACATCTTCTTTTATTTTCCGAACATTGAGGTGAATGATTTGTTTTATGATATCTGACATCTTGTAAATGTACTGGTGTTGTTTTTCCTCTATTTCATTTATGCCCATAGCTTCTCAGGAGATTTAACGCCAGGTATCTTCTAAATTTACGTAAGCCACTTGACACATCGTATGATATATACTCTTCTAAAATGCAGCCAAGCATCTACTACGGACACGTCAAAAAGATAGGCAAATATGGACCACCACCATTTCCTGTCTCTCATTCTGGTCCTCTACCGTCTAGTGTATCTACTTCTCCGATATCTGTAGCTATCAAATATTTTAGGTCGGTTCACCGCAGTAACTACTTTCTTATCTTTCCATTGAAACACTACCAATGCCTCGCTGTTTAAAAATTGCTGTACACCTTTCTTTTCTATTTTAACTGTTTTTTATTTTGCTTCAGGTGACAATATGCTAATCTAATGTCTTACAATGCCGGTTGCGGAGTATGCTAATATCGAAAGATGATTCAAAAGATGCAGAGAAGTGAAATAATTGTCCATAAAGAATTTTTACCCATTATTTAGGGGCATTTCAGCAAGCTTTGTAAGGTCTAATACCAAGTTCTCCCTAATCCAAAATGTCCTTCTTTAGGTCAAACTTCTTTACTTTTTCCATTATATATTTGAAAAGCTAGCATGTGGCCATTTTTCGTGCATAGTGTCCAATTTTTCAAACCAAACCTGTTCGGCTTACATTTTATAAACTGCTTTGCAAGGTGCTTACCATAGTACGGTATCATACTTTCGCCAATACTAAGATATTCAGCTAATCCAGCATACATTCTGAAATTTTTGTTGAGTTGGTTAATGAAAGGCTGTAGTTTGTATAAATTAATCTCTTTATCAATTTGACTGTTGTCATTCAAATGAATATTCCTCAAAATAGTTTCAGGCCGCTTTAGTCTAATGCTTTATGACAGTATTTTTGGCAAATCGTTTTCATTCAACCACTATAACCTCTTATTCGAATATTTTCCATATCCAGAGAGTAGCAAGCCTCCAAAACGAACAGCAGTTCATATCTCGTCATATCCAGCTTATATTTTTTTTGTTGAGCATAGCGATTAATCTGTTCTAAAAACAGAGTTTCATCCACAATACCGAAACAGAATTTTTGCACTCGACGCGCGTTTCGCTAACCATGTTAGCGTCATCAGGAGTTGATTAAAACTTGAAACTTATTAAAACAGTTGTAATCATCTCCTGATGATGCTAACATGGATAGCGAAACGCGCGTCGAGTGCAAAAATTCTGTTTCGGTATTGTGGATGAAAGTCTGTTTTTAGTGCATGTTGCCGAAGGTTCCAAACCCCAACGTAGTTGATTAATCTGTTGTTTGGGTTAGTTGAATAACAAATAAAAAAATCTAAAGATGTGTCCTTTTCATATACTTCCATATACTATATATATTTTTTGTCTCTCCTTCCGGGGGAGAATTCCGAGGGAGAATTTTCCGAAACAGAGTCTCTATAGATTTGGAAACTTGCTTCTTTGTTGGTCCATTCTTCCATTTTCTGTGTCTTTATGGTGGAGTTTTCACTAGCCAATGAGTCACCAATGGAACATCGTCATCCGATTCATATTCCTCGTCGAAGCTCAATTTGGAACCGTAAGGCTTCAGGGGAACATACTCGCTCTTCACTTTCAACATAGCAGAACCCAAATGGGAGATGTTTTCCACATGTTCGTCATCGGACAAAATCACTGTCAATATCAGTACCGTTACCATCTTC